>CM059193.1:93821779-93877377 GCA_030323885.1 Branchipolynoe longqiensis
TTTCATCACCCCCACGACACTAACAAAAACAAATAAGAATATTTCAATTAAAAATAAATTATATGTATGTGTTGTACAACGTATTATGTGAGTATAAAGATACGGAAGGGAATATTACTTATTATGATTACTGTTATACTCCGTAAGACGCAACACTGTACCGGTGGCGCCATCTGTGCCCACCTCATCTCCGCCGGATGTTGACCAGTGTCATATATATGTGTGTGAATAGATGCCTAATTGCATATACGTGAAATTCCACATACACAGGTAAGGGTGGGTAGGGCGATTGTATCAGGCAACAGAGAGCTTAATTATTTTGTTTGTTGTTGTTTTACGTCCTAGCAACATCTAAGGTCATATCAGGACGGGTACCGACTTGTGACAGTGCGCACTCATGGTGACTTTATAGTGCTGTCCCACTGGGAAACCAGGCCGCCGGCACCATGACCTGGTATCTCACTCAGTCACATTATCCTGACACTGAGCACACCAGTCCTTGCCCTATCCTAATAATGCCGAGCGCCTGGCTAGGAAGCAACAAGTATCAATTTTAAAGTCATTGGTTTGACTCGACCGGGACTCGAACCCACGACCCCAGCTTAATTATAATAATGGTTAGGACGCTAGCACCGGAATGGCAGAAGTATGGGTTCGATTTCCGCTATTGACACAATATTTCCATTTCTTTGCAAAAACACACCTCACAGCATTATGTAATATATAAGAATATGTAGTAAATATATATCAAATAAAATAAAAATGTCTTCATATTTTAACCACACGTGACATGTACATTGCCTATAAGTTTGCGCAGTTATAACAACAATATAAAAGTTCTATAACAGTCTATAATCTCACAAACTACCACCAGGTCTGCAACAAACGCCAGGATTGTGGGGGTTAAATATGGAGTTTACAAGGACAGGCCACCAACTACCACACCTCAAACTGGGGGCGGTGGCCTCATCGATAGAGCGTGGGAGTTTGGTTCCCTGTCGAGTGAAACCAATGACTTTCAAATTGATACTTGTCGCTTCCCGGCATTAATACGATAGGGCAAGGACTGGTTAGGTCGGTGTCGGGATAATGTGACTGAGTGGGATATTGGTTCATTGTGCTGGCGGCCTGATTTTCCAGTGGGGCAGCACTAACAAGTCACCATGAATGTGCACTGTCACAAGTTGGTATCCGTCCTGATATGACCTTAGATGGTGCGAGGACGTAAAACTCCAACAACCAAGCAACCACACCTCAAACTACGCCATTATTTTCTGTCTTTCAGAAAAAAGCTTTGACCAAAAAAGTAAAAGAATTGAACATGATTTTTGTTATCTCTAAAACCAATGTCTCCTTGGGCTCATTTTAATAAATAAGTTCAGACACCAATTAACAAGATTTTGACAGGATTATGTGTGCCCCTAAAAACTGAGGTGTTACTTCGCAACATTACGATATGAAACACTGAGACTGGCCAAACTGGACGCTATGAATAAAGCACGCCACACTACTGCCAAACCACCATGTGTGCAGGGCCTCCTGCCGTGTTGGTTGGTTGTTGGAGTTTTATGTCCTGGCAACATCTAAGGTCATATCGGGATGGACACCCACTGGGCAAACTGAATAAAGCACTCCACACTACTGCCAAACCACCATGTGTGCAGGGCCCCCTGCCGTGTTGGTTGGTTGTTGGAGTTTTATGTCCTGGTAACATCTAAGGTTATATCATGATGGATACCGACTGGGCAAACTGAATAAAGCACTCCACACTACTGCCAAACCACCATGTGTGCAGGGCCCCCTGCCGTGTTGGTTGGTTGTTGGAGTTTTATGTCCTGGCAACATCTAAGGTCATATCGGGATGGACACCCACTGGGCAAACTGAATAAAGCACGCCACACTACTGCCAAACCACCATGTGTGCAGGGCCTCCTGCCGTGTTGGTTGGTTATTGGAGTTTTATGTCCTGGCAACATCTAATCAATCATGATGGATACGACACGGGCAAACTGAATAAAGCACTCCACACTACTGCCAAAACCACCATGTGTGCAGGGCCCGCTCCGTGTTGGTTGGTTGTTGGAGTTTTATGTCCTGCAATATCTAAGGTCTTATTATGACAGGTACCCGACTTGTGACAGTGCGCACTCATGACGACTTTATAGTGCTGCCCCACTGGGAGACCAGGCCACCGGCATTATGACTCGATATCCCACTCAGTGGTGGTTCTCATCATTAATCACTACCATCAATCTCGGCAACTCACTGCTGGAACACTATATATAAATAGGTTATGCCTCTGTTTGTCAGCCTGACCCTCTAATTACACACACACGCGCACGCACGCACGCACGCACGCACGCACGCACGCACCACTCACCGCACGCCCAACGCACACACCCACTCACCACCAACGCACGCACACGCAGCGCACAGCTCCTCAGCGCGCGCCAGCGCGCGCCGCCAGCGCGCGCGCAGCAGCCGCGCCGCGCGCTGCATCTAGCAACGAACCACCACGCAAACACCACCACAGCACGCACGCACCGCACGCACCAGCGCACCACACCACGCACGCCACGCACGAACCAACGCACGCAACGCACAGCAACGCGCACGCTTCCCACGCACGCACCACGCACCACGCACGCACCACGCACGCACGCACTACGCAACCAACCACCGCTCGCACGCACGCACACACCACCACGCACGCACGCACGCACGCACACACACACCCACACACACACACACACACACACTCACACACACACACACACACACACACACACACACACACACACACACACACACACACACACACACACACACACAACTGTTTATGAATGTGAACGCGCTGCTAAGTGTGTGGTGTGCATACATACAATAGGAATACCTCGTGTGCATACCTGTAGGGATTGTGAGGAAGCACAGTCCGAGTTGACAAACCATTAGCAGCTACTCACACACGATACCCGACAGTATAACCAGACTCCCCCCCCCCCCCCCCCCAGCATTACTTTCTACAAGATGCAGCTCAAATTGGCTAAAATAGTTACTTAAAGTTGTATAATCCGATGGAATTGGTTTCGAAACCAAACTATCGACTTAGATTTGATTCTACTCATCCAACTTACATATTAGTCCTATTTAAAAATGTTAAAACCTGCTGGCTTCGAAGCGACCTACTTAAAGATGCATAGTCTGCGACCTACTTAAAGATGCATAGTCCGCGACCTACTTAAAGCTGCATAGTCCGCGACCTACATAAATATGCATAATCCACGACCTACTTAAAGCTGCATAGTCTATGACCTATTTAAAGCTACATAGTCCACGACCTACTTAAAGTTGCATAGTCAGCGACCTACTTAAAGCTGCATAGTCAGAGACCTACTTAAAGCTGCATAGTCAGAGACCTAGTTAAAGCTGCATAGTGCGCGACCTACTTAAAGCTTCATAGTCCAATACCTACTTAAAGGGGCATAGTCCGCGATCTACTTAAAGTGGCATAGTCCGATGAAAACATAAAATTGTCAAAACCAAAACAATTATCTAGATTTGATTCTACATATCAACCTTATGCTAGGTACACACCTACCGCTTACGACTCGCGCACTAAAACGTTGCGCCCGACGCGACCCGATCGCGATTAAAACCGAAGATAAGGGATGCGCACATATACCGACTGGACGCGCACATATAATGTCCGATTCGCGGCTGCGATCCACACTCCTGGTGGGTTTGTGTGCGAACTACCTCGCCATCAGCGCCATCTAGCATTTTCCTTGCGCCGATTCGCGACTGCGCTGCATGCACCTGGTGGGTTTTGTGCGAACTACGTCGCCATCAGCGCCATCTAGCAGTTTCCTGTAGCAATGCTATTTGTTTTGTTTACATTCGTCGATTAGAAAACATTAATATCGCCGGCGGCGGAATTTCCTTGCGCCTGCTATGTACTTGTTTAGTTTACATTTGTCGATTAGAAAACATTAATATCGCCGCCGTTGAATAGATTTGGGTCTAATATGTAGCCGCCGAACCGGCGGAATTTCCTTGCGCCTGCTACGTACTTGTTTAGTTTACATTCGTCGATTAGAAAACATTAATATCACCGCCGTTGAATAGATTTGGGTCTAATATGTAACCGCCAAACCGGCGGAATTTCCTTGCGCCTGCTACGTATTTGTTTAGTTTACATTCGTCGATTAGAAAATATTAATATATAGCCACCGATTAGAATATTTTGGTTAAGACACTGTCACGTGTCCTTTTTCCGGCCCGGCGATTCGTTGATCGTTAAAACTCAGACGCGAACGGTCGGCGGCTAGCACGCATATACCGTTTAAGATACGACCGACCGCACGCACCTCCCGATTTGCAATCGTCCCGATTCGTTTTTCGAATTGCTTGCGATTTCAGTTTTAAGGCCTAAAACTGAGTTGTAATCGCAAATCGCGGACATCTGGTGTGCTATGGTCCCGCACCCACCTACCGACTAACGAGGTCGTATGCGCGAATCGCGTCGTAAACGGTAGGTGTGTACCTAGCATTAGATACTGACGTACTTATTAAACATTTGTCACCACAGAGAACGGAACACTGAGGCACTGTAATAGAACCTGTCACTGCAGAAGCCTATGGTGTCGAGTTTTGGCGTGCTTGCCAAAACTAATTTTACGTGCTTGACTTCATATCTCAAAAAGGCAGCCATTTAAAATAAAAGTTACTTCAAACTAAAGTAATATAGCTTACAACAACCACTCTAATGTATTTAACCCAGAACATGGCATTCATTCGACACCATCGGACTCTACAGCTTTAGTAGAGCCTGTCACTGCAGAAGCCTATGGTGTCGAGTTTTGGCGTGCTTGCCAAAACTAATGTAGCATGTTTACATTTCAAATATTGCAAAAGTTAGCCATTTAAAATAAAAGTTACTTCAAACTAAAGTAAGGTAGATAATAACATCGAATTAATATATTAATCTCAGAAAAATTACAGAAACTCAAAACCATTGGACTATACAATTTTTAAGTTGTATAATCCGATGAAATTGGTTTCGAAACCAAAGTATCTACTTAGATTTGATTCTGCACATCTACCTTACATAATAATGTACTCATTCATTATGCCATTGGGGGCTTCCCCTTAAAAATGTTAGAACCCGCTGTCTTCGACGTGACCTACTTAGCATTGCAATAGTGTACCACATTTGACATTAACTGGTGCGCACACAAATGATCATTTATTGTTGTTTGTTTGGGTTTTATGTCCTAGCAACATCTATGGTCATATCAGGACAGGTAGCAACTTGTGACACTGACAATGCGCATCCATGGCGATTTTATAGTGCTGCCCCACAATGTGACTGAATGGGAAATTGGGTCATGGTGCCAGCGGTATGGTCTCCCTGTGGGGCAGCACTATGAAATTGTCATGAGTACCGGTCCTGATATGACTTTAGATGTTGCCAGGATATAAAACTCCAACAGGCAAATGAATATGTGTGTGTATGAACATGTATGTGAGTGTGAGAATATGTGTGAGTGTGTGTCTATATGTGTACGTTTAAGTATGTATGTGTATGTGTGTGTGGATATTCTTCCTTCTTCTTGAAGATTTATACTGCCTATCATGGATAAGTCTGAATAGAATTTTGTTCACCATTAGACAGTTGGTCGATAGAAAGCCTGAGCCTGCACTTTTACCGACCCAAGGGATTTTTAACCTCCCACACCACATAGACATGGTATGAAAGCAACTGGCCTTTGATAACACTGTAAGTTTTACACAGATGTGGAACTCCAAATTGGCAGGTGATGGAATGGTGATTAATATAATATAATATAATATAATATAGATATATATATACATACGCGTGAGTGTGTGTCTCTGTGGGGTTATACGTGTACGTTCAAGTGTGTATGTGTGTCATGTGTGTGAGTGTGAATATTAGTATGAGAATATGTGTGACTGTGTGAGTTCATGTATGTGTGTGTGGATATATACAAGTGTGAGTGTGTGAGTGTGTGGTTGGCCTTTGTAAGGAAAGTTAACAAGGAAGCTGCCACGTGGTGTACACACAGAGAATGACTAATGACATAGCCGTTAATTACAGGCCTGGAGGGCGAGTATCCTGATCCTCGACTAGCTGCCCGCCAATACTCCAGGAGTCTCCAGTTGCTCTGGTCTGGGTATAATTGTCAGTTGGTCGATGTTGGGAATCTGGTATGAGCTACTAAGTTAAGTTGAGATTTATTTAACCACAAGCATGTAGTATGGTCACTCACTGTATGGCTTCCTTATGGCCCTGTCACATTACGACGCATCACGCAAGCGTGTGGACAACGGCTAAAATCACTTTCTTACGTCGAGATGCGTCAAAATCTTTGGTGCGGGGGGACAAGTTGGACGTCAGCGCAATGTACTGAACGTATGCAGAACGTATGTAGGACGTATTATTAGCGCATGACAGCGTGTCATAGAACGTATGGCCAAATGCCTCCCGTGTTCTTGGTGTATGGCCAGCGTATGCATAGCGTATGAGTAACCTATTCCCAGTGGGAGGCACATTGGTCATATGTTGGCTCAAAAACGATCGCAAATGCTCATGCAACGTCCGCAGAATGCCAGCGAATGTTATATGTTATTCGATCGTCAGAAGTACGCCTTATACGCTAAATACGTCAAAACACGGTGGAGAAATGCTAAACGTACATCGTACATACATCAGATGTACGTTATCCATACGTTGTTATACGTTGTCAATGCGTGGACTGTACGTTTCTGCCGGCTCGACTTATGACAGACGTAGTTCAACATTTCTACAACGTACCTCTAACGAACATCTAAAATACTTCGACGTATGTGTAACGTAACAGCCACACATTGTCGCACATCGAAAATTTTGTGCATGCACAAAACTTTTGTGACCCCTTGACGAGCGACGCAGTATAACGACGAAGATTGACGTATACCAACGTACGCATAACGAAGCGCAAGGTCAGAGTAACACATTTCAATGTAGAGGCCCAAAATCACCTACGTCGGCATATGTTTGCGCGATGCATCGTAGTGTGACAGGGCTATTTAGGGGTGATCTTCAAGTTGAGCAATTAATGTAGATTATGTTTATAAAGACATTGGGGGTGTGGGTGGGGTTGTTGGAATTTTACATCCTGGCAACATCAAAGGTCATATCAGGATGGGCACCGACTTGTGACAGTGTGCACTCAAGGTGCCTTCATAGTGCTGCCCCACTAGTAAATCAGGCCACCGGCACCCACTAATCAGTATCCTGACACTGAGCTAACCAGTCCATTCCCTATCCTAATACTGCCGAGGTCAGGCTAGGAAGTGAAGTGACAAGTATCAATTTGATAAGTCATTGGTTTGACTCAACCATGAATCGAACTCCAGACCTTCCACACACGAAGCCTGCCCTCTACAGATTGTCAATGTTGATGTTCTTGTTCTTGGCGTTTCCCAAGTATTTTCGGATGGGGCGGGTTTTTTTTTCAGAGATGAAAATATGTGTAATCAGTAAGAACCTGTACTTTACTTAGATCTCAGCTAACTTTTATGAGCGCTAGTAACAGAGAGTGAGCAAGGGAAAGTAGACCACCCTTCATCCGCATAACAAAATCAAAATCTCCACAAATCAACAGTTTTTGTGGTGAATTTCTCAAGCCAAATAAACCCGCAATATATTGATTGCTAAACAACCTTTATAAATAAAGAGTTCCACACACTTAAGGTTGTCAGCAAAGCTTCCCAAACCCTTGGGTTATAATTTAATTATAAATAAATTGCCAAAAGTAGCTGAATTGTATGTGTAATGCCTGGCTGTATACCTCGTAGGTGACGCACTCTTCTTGGCACTGGGCCAATTTCCCACCCCTCTCACCAACATTTCGCCTATAATTTACACGAAAAATTAAACTACCAAGAGTCACCCCCCCAGAGGTTGACTCTGGGTGAAATAAAACCTGTTGTATTGATCAATTTTCCGACAAAGGCATATTTTTACTGTTCCATCCACAGCTCTTGGCGGTGTTTGTAATATTTGTAATATTTGCAATATTTGTCATATTTGTAATATTTGTAATATTTGTAATATTTGTAATATTTATAATTTTTGTAATATTTGTAATATTTTAAATATTTATAATATTTATAATATTTATAACTTTTGTAATATTTAAAAAAATTGTAATATTGGTAATATTTGTGATATCAGTCGCAGTTCTTTTGTAGTACAACTCCCCGTAGACATGATAAATCATACAGGCTATAGGTGGGAATATTACGTATGAGGGTTCCACATGATCACAACAAAACACCCTAAAAGTCTTCACTGGTCACACCCATTAGAATCATAACAGACGGATTGCAATCCTGATAAAGAACTTTAATATGATAACTAAGCTTGTGTGAGTCAAAGGGGACAACTTTTGTTTAATTGTGCTGGTTAGTAACCTCTTAGAATGTATGAGGAGGCCTCGCCATTGTGGGGTATTGAGGAAACAGTCAGACACAAGATACCTGAGTCAGTACTCGGATAAAACTGATATATCTCATCAATTATTCACAGGACTCGAGATGGGGGGTGGGGGGGGGGTAATTGTCCATGAAAAGTAGTAGGATATTTTTGTAACACCTGGCATAGTTCTACAGAGGAACATCCATACACATATATAGACACACTTATGTATGTAGACAGTTATGTGTGTATGTATGCATCTAGCCCTCTGCATGCATGTATGTATGAATGTACGTATGTACGTATGTATGTACATATGTACGTACGTACGCACGTACGTATGTACACACGTACGTACGTATGTATGTAAGTATGTATGTGTGTATGTGTGCATGTATGTACGTATGTATGTATGTACGTACGTACGTACATACATACGTACGTACGTACGCACGCGCATACGTACGTATGTATGTATGTATGTATGTATGTATGTATGTATGTATGTATGTATGTATGTATGTATGTATGTGTACCTACATGAATATCTTGGCATTTCTTGAGAATTTCCAAAAGTGAAAAAAAAATCCCCAAAAAATGTTTCACACCAGGTAGGGTCTAATATTTGGACAAATCCAACAACAAAATAACTATGCTTTCAGGCTTGACACGCTTTCAATGCATTAAATCTCCCAGTTCTGGACTTTCTTAATGCCAATGCACAATACAAAAAATAAAATAAAATTAGGTAAACCACAATATATTTCACACACCCCACCACACATACTACAATTTCTTTCCAAACATAATCTACATTGATTGCTCGGCTGGGAATTCACCGCTTAAGGAAGCCAAGGTGACAGTACTACAGGTTTTGACTGTACTACATGTTTTGACTGCACTACATGTTTTGACTGTACAACATGTTTGTGGTTTAACGTTGTATAGTCCGATGGTTTTGAATTTCTGTAATTTTCGGAGATAAATATATTAGGTTGATAGTCATAACCTACATTACTTTAGTTTGAAGTAACTTTTAATTTGAACAGCTAACTTTTGAGATATTTGAAGTGCAAACATGCTAAAATAATTTGGGCAAGCACGCCAACACTCATTAATTTGGGGCAAGCACGCCAAAACTCGACACCATAGGCTTCTGCAGTAACAGATTCTATTAAATTGACTCATTATTCCCGTCTGTGTGGTGACAAACGTTTAAGAAATGCACCAGTGTCAAGTTAGATATGTAGAATCAAATCTAAATAATTGTTTTGGCTTTGCAAATTTTAAGCTTTCATCGGACTATGCAGCTTTAAATCAAACTTAACTCAACTCCGCCAAACAGATTCTTAACACCGACACACACAAAAGGATTACATTCAGCTCGCTCTAATTTAGAGTCTAAAGGAGCCTAGTGTAAAAGCTGAGTCGACTATTTAGTAATATTACTCACTCCCATCTTGAATCCAGCAGGAGCCCGCAGCTACAGCGTATCCAAACTTAATCCAAACGCGCACTCCTTACCGCTGTCCACACTCAATCTCCAGATCCCACACGAAAACAAACTACCGCCATATCATCTAGGAATATCCGACGACGATTCGTGGTGATTTCGAAAAGGTTTGGCGATTTTGTGAGGAGATTTAGACACCTAAAGACAAGGAGTGGTGTGTGCTGCTAGGCGGGTACTCAACTAAGGGCGAGCCGGTCGGCTGACTCTGCAGCTTTACGTAAAGCAGACGACACCCAGCCGACCCACTCACCGAGTGGCGGGAAACCCCCTGGCGGCGTTCTACTGAACAATTTACAAAGAACGTAGAACGCCCCCGCGAGCGTGTCATGAAGTGGCACTCCAACGTCGCTTTTTTAAGTTGCATAATGATAGTCCGACGGTTTTGAGTTTCTGTCATTTTTCTGAGATAAATATATTAAATTGATTGTTATTATCTACTGTACTTTAGTTTGAAGTAACTTTTATTTTAGATGGCTAACTTTTGAGATATTTTAAATCTAAACATGTAAAATTAGCATGCCTAAATTCTGACACCATAGACTCAGCAGTAACAGGTAATATTGAACTGTCCCAGTATTCCCTTCTATATGGCAACAGATGCTTAATAAGTGCCTCAGTATCTAAGTTAGATATGTAGAATCAATTCTAGATAACTGTTTTGGTTTTGAAAAGTTGATGCTTCATCGGACTATGCATCTTTAAACAAAATCATTGAACATGTTAATAAAATAATGCCATCAGGCGTGAAACTGGATGGTCACACAGCAGTAGTTCTAGTTGCCATAGCTACCTTTATAACTTGGCCATGTGCTTCACAGTAAAAATATATCACCATTAGTTGTTTAACAGTTTGTGTGGAACTTTGCCAACAGCTCACCTTTATACTATTCAATTATTTGTTTGCGAACCTAAGTTCATTTGTTGGTGCTCAGAACACCGGACCTCTCACCTCGCCTTTATACTATAGTAATAAAGCGGGAACATAAACGCACAACACCGAACTGTTGTTTTAAACCCAACACATTGTTTTATTTATTTGTTTTATGTAACTTTACATTGTAACGTGGTGCGATGATAACGGCTGACGATGTCCTCCTAGTAGTGTACACCCCAACCCTTGCATGGCCTTAGGATGGTGCCCAGACGTAAAACCCCAATAACCCAAACCAGGGCCGCATTCAGGGTCTGTCTCGGAGGCGCCTCGGAGATGGCTGTGACGTCACGCTGGTTTGAACTGCAAAGGCAGTTTGTTGTCTCGAAAATGGCCGCCCCTATAGGTGGCGGCCATTTGCAATGGAAAAGCTGCGCTGTGATTGGCTGAAAACACTGAATACGGCGGCCATTTTCGAGGTGCTTTTCATCTCCAGTCTGAAAAGGGAGGCGTCTCCGAGACGTCTCCGAGACGCACCCTGAAAGCAAATAGGCCAAAAAGCATCGCCGAGACATCTCCGCGGCGCCTCCCGAGACGGACCCTGAACGCGGCCCAGGAAATGCACTTGGGAGCGGTAAGCAATTATTTGTCAGAACCACACATTTGGCTGCAGCAATTTACTGGTCTTCCAGCCATATGAATTTCCGGTTGTGACACTGTATGTATATGGGTTCATCCTTTCCAACTGAGAGTTTGTTTGTTGTTGTTTTATGTCCTAGCAACATCTAAGGTCATATCAGGACGGCCAACTGAGAGAGAACTCGGGATAGAACAAGTTAAATATGGACCTAAAAATACATGATAAAACAGGACTTGAAGTTATATGGTCCGATGGTTTTGAGTTTCCGTCATTTCTCTGAGATAAATATACTCGGTTGATCATTATAATCTACCTTACTTTAGTTTGAAGTAACTTTTTATTTTAAATGGCTAACTTTTGAGATATTTGAATGTTTAAACATGGCTAATTAATGCTGGCAAGCACGCCAAAACCATGATGCCATAGGCTTCTGCAGTATCTTGCTCTGTTAAATGGCCTCAGTATTCCCTTCTATGTGGCAACAAATGTTTGATAAGTGCATAAGCATCTAATTTAGATATGTACAATGAAATCAAGGTAATTGTCTCGATTTCGAAAATTTAGATTTTTTCATTGGACTATGCAGCTTTAAGTTATCGATGCTAGTATAATATCGGCTATAGTATACAGAATTAGAAAATGTTTACGCTTGTAGAGACAGCAAGAGGTTACACAAATATCAACATCACACTGTACATGATTTGTCTGTGTTGCAAGATTATAATATTTGGGGGATGCTATAGACCTATTTCATATGACGTCAGCATGGGTATTTAGGTCAGTGTGCGCGCTGCTTGGCTGCAGGACGGCACACGGTCATACTGCAAACTCAATTGCTATGAGCAATCTTCATACAGAAAAAGTGAAATATCTCTAAAACCACACCACCTAGACACAAACCGCTTGACAGACAAAGAGATAACATGCTTAACAACCAGATTATATTAAATTTATAAGGTTAGGGTTCTGCATTTCTATTAATTTTGAAACTCAATGCATTGTCAATAGCCGTGAGCAATCTTCTTACAGAAAAAGTGAAATATCTCTAAAACCACACCACCTAGAAACAAACCGCTTCGCACACAAACAGAAAATATGCTTAACAAACAGATTATATTAAATTTATAAGGTTCGGGTTCTGGATTTCTATTAAACTAACGTTTTGCACTGCACATATCGGCAAACTCAATGGCAGTGTACCTTCGTTCTGCAGTCAAGGTGCGCGCGCATACACGATGTTTGTAAACATTGAAAGGAGTCTAATAGGCCAGGAACAAATACTAAACGCCGATGTTGTTTCTGGGTATTTCTGGTCTTTCCAGCATTGACTCATACATCTATTGCCACAGCATCAGCACATACTACATCCTTTATTATTTGTTTACACAAAGTCTAGCATTATTTGTGAAACATAATCGCTGCCAGAAACACAAAACTGAGCTACTTACAACTTTACAAGTAGCAGCAAAGCCGTTTTCAAAGTGTACTGTTTAGATTAGGCCAAATAAAAATGAATTGGTGATCGTCCCCGCCCGTGCTTTAAAAATCGCCCGACCCTGATTTAAAAAATAATAATTGAACCGCTAAAAATGTGTCGGGCTAGCAGCAATTGAACTTTCCTATCAATGTTTAAGTCATTGCTTTCACTTGGCCAAGGTTCGAACCTAGGAGTTCGAATCCAACGACCTACCAGAACAGGGGGCAGACGTTCAACTCATTCAGCCATCGCGTCTGGTTACGTATCACGCCTACGTCATATATCAGGGGGGGGGGGCGGGGAATAAATATAAAAAAATCTCCCGCCCGACCCTGATTTGTATGAGCAAAAGGACGATCACCAATTTCTTTTTCTGTGTGCCTTGGTCGACTTGGACTGCACTCCCGACACATAGCTCTCCTGCACAGTTTCGGATGGGTTCTCAGTCTACACAACCAAGCATGTGCCTGGAGAGTGACAGCCCGCTGATTCCCGACTGTGGTCTGTAAGGAAGCCACTCTTCCCCACCCAGAAAAACTAATTACAGAGCTGTCAGATTTTCTGAATCATTTGCATAAAAGTATATGCGCAATGAATTGTTGGTGATAACTTCATAATAAGTTAGATTTATTTTTTACAACAGGAAACGACATATATATATGCGATGACTAAACTATCAAAAGCACACAGGTGGGAGAAGTTTATTGGACAGAGAGTGTGGGAGGCTACCGCTACACTAGTCCCTACCTCTCGTTTGGTTTCGGTTGGTTATCCATACCGGTTACCTATGACTGACAAAATTAACCACATGCCTGTGTTAAAAATGGTTTAAATACGGATTTAATACCACTAGACACGATTGGTAATAATATCATTATGTTGTGCCAGTGTCATGATTCAGGGTGAAAGATTCCTAACCTTTTGGTTTTCAGTTTCTTACAGACTCCCAGCTATGGCTTCGAAGCGGAGTAAGGTGGATGCACCTCGTGATCTCAGCAAAGACGAAGACCCATCACCACAGTTGAGGGTCCAAAGGTCACCAGAACAAAGAGATTCTGGGGAGGCGGGGGGCTCGGAGCCTGGCCCAACTGACCTAGATGAACAGGTCGCATGGCTAATACAGCTTAAGCTGGAGGAGCTGCTCCCCACCTAAGACACACGCTGCTATGAAGAAGCAGCCGGTAGTGTCGGAGGACTCCGATTGGGAGGATTTTTCCGACTCCCCGGACTCGTCCGATGAAGAGTCCCAGGAAGAAGTGGTGCTGCCTGCGCATAAGGGCAAACATAAGAAGAAGGCAGACTCGTCCAAGGGGGACGACTTCACCAGGGCGCTGGTGAAGAAACCAAAGAAGAAGAAGTCAAAGAAGGCCAAGAAAAGCAAGTCTTCTTCTTTGGACTCTTCGTCCGACTCGTCCTCGACGAACTCGGATTCCGACACTGAGCAGGTGGGCAAATACACCAGAGTTAGTGGAAAGGTTGTGAAGATCAAACTCCTCAAGAGGAAGAAGATCCAGACAACAACCATGATGCGGAAAACCATCCAGGTCACTTCCATACCTTCAAACCGGCGGAAGTGATCATGAAGTTGAGTGAGAGATTCACCAGGATTAAGGGCATCCCGGAGTCGGCCATTAAGGAGATGGATTCGAACATGAAGCTCAACAAGGATCGCAAAACGTTTGAGGCAGTCCTCCATATGATACACAAAGGGGTATTAGCCGCTCTGTCTGCGATTACACCCCTGGCGGATCGTACACCGGTAAAATAATAATAAATCGTCATAAAACAGAATGTCTATAACAATGGGCTGTAATGCATGTTTGTTAGAGTGATGTGAGACCTGAAACACAGTGATACTTGAATAGAATACATGGGCATATTTCAACTTCACTCGTCTTTTGAAGCACTCCTCCAAATAGCTTGAATTCTATCGCCTTCCCGCGTGTAAATAAAGACGGATAAACTAGATGCAGCTACTTCGCCGTTTCATCTAGTCTCATATCTATGAGTACAGCACATGACAATATTTTGCTTGCTTGTTTTGGGGGTGTTACATTATATCAACATCTAAGAACGGGTACATCAGACGGGGTGGCTGAATGACTTGAGTGTCCGTCTCCTGTTTTGGGAGATCGGGGGCTCTGAACCCATGAGTTTGTGGGTTCGAACTCCAGTCGAGTAAAACCAATGACTTAAAAATGTATACTTATCTCTTCCTAGTCTGGCATTATCAGGATAGGGCAATGACTAGTTGGGTCAGTGTTAGGATACTGTGACTGAGTGGGATATCAGGTCATGGTCCTGGTGGCCTGGTCTCCCAGTAGGTCAGCATTATAAAGTCGCCATAAGTGCACACTGTCACAACTCGGTACCCATCCTGATATGACCTTAGATGTTGCTAGGATGTAGCACAACAACAAACAAAACAAACAATCTAAGAACTGGTCTCGATTTGTGACAATGTGCACTCGTTTAAACTTTATAGTGCTGCTTACCGCCGATATTCCACTCAGTCACTCATGGCGACTTTATAGTGCTGCCCCAATGGGAGACCAGGACGCCAGCACCAGGACCCGACTTCCCATTCAGTCACATTATCCTGATACTATGCTAACCAGTCCTTGCCTTATCCTAGAACTAATGCCGAGCACTAGGCTAGGTAGTGACAGGCTAGATAAAAGATTCACCCCGTACTTATAGTACAGGGGTGAACGACAACGTAGTCTAAATACGGGCGAAAATAGCTTTAGTATGGAACAGGAAGTAGAATGCCTGGCACCAGTGTCAAATGGTTAATTATATCAGCACAGAGTTGGTGAAATGGGAGAGAATGCAAAAAGACAAGATGGCGGCCAGAGAACGCTGTCAATTTCACTTTTAAATTGCATTAAAGTATGTTTCGGGCAGGTGGGGCTCGTCAATCTTGGCTGACTGCTCATCTAGGAGAAGGTAAACTCTGATTTAAAACCCCCGCTGCCGTGCGGCTAGTCCCATTTATGGGAAGACCAGAAGTTGGTAGTGCACACCAGCGGCCATACCGACTCAATTGTCGGCCTAAACTAAGTGCGGTGCACATCAACTTTGTTGGTGTGGTCAGGGGATGTCACCCCTTCAAGTGCATGAAGACTGGAGCAGCAGATGAGTTAGAAGATCAATAGCTTTGAAGGTGTAACAGCAAGATGATGTGGCTCATCAGGGCACACTCTGACAAAGATGAGTAAGTGGCCAGTCACCTTGGAAAGGAAGGGGAACCTACCAAGTATTTACCCATAGTAAGCAATGGTAATTAATGGAAACAAATTTAGAGATGGAGACAACTCTGGTCCCTCTGCGGGGAAGCCTTCTAATAGCTACAGTGGAGGCACCTTTCCTTCAACTATTAAGAAACCTCGTAATGACAATGTAAACTCAAAGCCTAAAATAGGAAGGTATGCATCTGATGTCAGGCAACTGAAAACTGGAGGAAAGGTGCTAAAGATTGGTACATGGAATGTACGAACATTGTACAAACCAGGCCGATATGACAACCTGAAAGTGGAAATGACAGCGCTAAACCTTGACATCCTAGGTATAGCTGAGACGAGATGGACGGGTGACGGGAGGATAGGTGATAGTGAGGTAGATATGATATATTCTGGAGATGAAAAACATCAGTATGGCGTTGGAATTATGATGAAGAAGTCCATTGCCGCCACAATGATTGGATTCTGGCCAGTATCTGACAGAATTATTATGATGAAGCTGAGGGGAAAACCGTTCAATATAAACATTCTGCAAGTTTATGCACCAACCTCAGATCACGATGATGAAGAAGTCAACGAGTTCTATGACAGCATCAAAAAGGTAATGGAATACACCAAGTCTGGAGAAATAACAATTGTTATGGGCGATTGGAATGCGAAAGTTGGAGAACAACATGAATATCCAGTAACAGGAAGATTTGGCTTAGGTGAGAGAAATGATCGTGGTGAATACTTGATAAATTTCTGTTTGACATCAAAACTAGTAATTGCTAACACCTTATTTGAACATCCAAAGAGAAGACTATATACATGGAAGAGCCCTGGTGATGTATGTCGGAACCAGATCGATTACATTCTTGTCAACCAACGATATCGAAATTGTATCAAACAGGCAAGGACATATCCAGGTGCTGACATATGTTCGGATCATAATCCAGTAGTAATCAGTATGGTAGTGAAATTGAAACAGCAGAACAAAATTAAAAACAACATTCAAATGGATATGAACATGTTAAAAGATGCAAAATACAGAACTAAGTATAATGTCTCTGTTCATAACAAATTCAGTGTACTGATGAATGAAGAAACTCCTCAGAGAGAGTATAACAACATTGAAATGGAATGGGAAGCTCTCAGAGAAAGCATGGTCAAGTCAGCAGAGGAGGTGTTACCAAATAAAAAACGAGAGACAAAGCAATCATGGATGACGCAAACCATACTAGAAAAGATGGCAGAAAGGAAGAAAGTGAAAACCACTGATCCACCTAAATACAAACACCTGAAGAATGAAATAGAAGATGAATGCAAAAAAGCTAAAGATGAATGGTGGAATAAGAAGTGTGAAGTAGTGGAACAACTTGAGTCTCAACATCGTTCAAGAGAGATGCACAAGAAAGTGAAAGAGATAACAGGTCAAGGATACAGACAGAGAAGCAGTAAATGTATCAAGAACAAAGACGGCAAAATGCTCTTTGAAGAAGATGAAATAAAGTCCAGATGGGAAGAATATGTAAACGAACTATACAATGATGACAGAGGGAACCCACCCACAATTGAGAAAGAAGATGGGAATATTATATTAGTATCAGAGGTTGAGAAGGCTATCAATGATCTAAAGGCAGGTAAGGCTCCTGGAAGTGACCAGATAACATCAGAAATGATAAAAGGACTAGATGAAGTGGGGATTCAAATCATTCATAAGCTAGTAAATGACATCTATGAGACTGGATTTATACCATTGAATATGAATGAATCCATATTTGTACGACTCCCAAAGAAGCTAAAACCAACATTGTGTACTGAGTACAGAACACTAAGCCTGATGAGTCATATGTTGAAGATGATCCTGAAAATAATTTTACTGAGAAACAGACAGAAAATTGAAGAACAAATCAGTAACGTACAAAGTGGGTTTATATCTGGAAGAGGTACACGTGAAGGGATTTTCAATATGAGAATGATTTGTGAACGTTATTGTGAAGTGAACCAGGATGTTTATGCCTGCTTTATTGACTATGAGAAGGCCTTCGACCGAGTCAATCATGAACTGTTAATCAAATGTTTACAAGATATTGGTGTCAATGGCAAAGACATTAAACTAATTGTGAACTTATACTGGACACAACGTGCATTTATAAAAATGGAGCAGGGCCTATCGGATGAAGTTATGATTAAACGAGGAGTTCGACAGGGGTGTGTATTGTCACCATGTCTATTTAACCTGTACACAGAGATGATTTTCAGACACATTGAAGATTGCAAGGGAGTGACAATAGGTGGCATGAACATCAACAATCTTAGATATGCCGATGACAGTGTAATACTAGCAGACAGTGAGAAAAACCTACAAGATATAGTGAATAGAATCAATAAAGCTGGAATACTATTCAACATGAAGATGAATGCCAGGAAGACCAAAACAATGGTTATAAGTAAAAAGACAGATAAACCAAATGTCAATATAACCATAGATGGCACAAACATAGAACAAGTATCCGAATTCATATATCTCGGACAAAAGATTACAAATGATGGGAGATGTGAGGAAGAAATTAAAAGAAGGATAACAATAGCCCGAACAACATTCTCCAAAATGTATAGAGTGTTAACATCAAGTAAGATATTAATACAAACAAGGAAGCGTATTCTTCAGTGTTATGTGTGGTCTACTCTAATGTATGGGGCAGAGACATGGACAATCTCTAAGAAAATGTACAAACGTTTAGCAGCATTTGAGATGTGGACTTATCGAAGGATGATGAAAATATCATGGACAAAGAAGATCACCAACAAAGAAGTTCTCAGAAAAATTAAAAATAAGAAAAGCTTGTTTGCCACTATACAGACAAAGAAACTTATTTATTTTGGCCACATCATTCGTCAGAGTTCAATATACCGTACATTGTTGGAAGGGAAGGTGAATGGCAGCAGAGGGAGAGGGAGACCAAGAACATCATGGTTTACAAATATTTCACAGTGGACAGGCTTGAATTATTCACAGTCTATCAGAACAGCACACCATCGGGACAAGTGGAGAACCATTGCATCCAACCCTCGACTAGAGGATGGAACTATTGATTGATTGATGTTTCATTATATTTTCCAACTCAAAAGTAGCAGGTAAATATGAAGACGTACATAAAGAATATATTGTGCTTCTTAAATTAAGAATTTACCAGCTCAGTTAATTTCCCCAGCATGTCGAAATTCTTCGCCAGCTTTTCTAATGGGTTGGTTTTCACCCCTCTACTGGAAGTACGGGTGAATCTTTTATCTAGTGACAGGCATACATTTAGTAAACCATTGGTTTGACTCGTCCGGTTCTCAAACTTCCAGCCTTCCGCACAAGAAGCCTGTGCTCTAACACAATTCGGCCACGGCATCCAGTTGTTTGTTTTTGTTGGTTTTGTGTGCGTATGGGTGAGGTTTTTTTGGGAGGGTGGGGGGCGGGGGGGGGGGGGGGGGAGGGTGCTTCAAGTAGAAAAGCCAGTTCAACTTATAATTAAAGCTGCATAGTCCGATGAAGCATCAAATTTTCAAAACCAAAACAATTATCTGGAATTGATTCTACATATCTAACTTAGATAGTGATGCATGTATTAAGCATTTGTTGCAACATCGCAGGGAATACTGAGGCAATTTAATAGAACCTGTTACTGCTAAAGCCTATGGTGTCAGAGTTTTGGCAAGCTTGCCAAAACTAATTTGATATGTTTGCACTTCAAATATCTCAAAACATCCCTGTTTAAAATAAACAGGACTCGAAAGTTGAAGCTAAAGTAATGTCGATTATAACGGTCAGGTTAATCTATTTATCTCATAAAAATTACAGAAACTCAACACCATCGGACTATGCAAGTGTAGTAGTCTGAACATGAGCTCTACTACCACGCGGTAGTAGCGGAGACTACGCCGTACACCAGTGCAGTAAGTACCCATACACTGTGCCAGGTGGCGGCATGGGTAGCCACCGGTCAGACCCCAACTGGGCTGACCTCTACTGCGTGTGGCTGACCCACCCCCCACCCCCACACACACCTATAGAGTCGATGTGGGATCTGGCGAGTCAGGGGGCGGGTCAGACAACTACTGATGCCGCGGAGAGCAGATGGTTAAATAAACCAAGTTGAAGCGTACTCTGATTGAATCTTGGTGTTCTTCCGTGAGTGACCGTGAGAGTGGGAGTCGGATGGCCGTGGGCCATTACACAACTTTAAATAAACCTACATTTTATTTTTAAATGCCCGGCCTGTTACAGCAAAATATCCAAAGTTGAATTCTGGCATTCTCAGTTTAGTAGGACGGAAAATCACCAAGCAGAGCTTGTGTCACAAGTTGCATAGAATATCCGCTAGGAGTTTAACTCCTTTGGCACGCCCCCGTTCGCAGACGGGCGGAACTAGTCAGAACAAATAACAAAAAAGGCCTACCAAAAGGTATGTCGCACTAACTATATGCAAATTACTTCGTCTCTCAGATAATACCACGAATGCAATGCTATGGATACCCTAATAAATACAGACGCATGAATGCCATGGATGAGAAAAGTTATTACAAAATAAAAGTATGTGCAGTTAAATTAAGTTTCACAGCAATTTTCTATTTACTGTTATAATCGCTTCGTTACAGTGGAAATGACAAAACTGGCTTCAAATCCCGTCGGACAAATAAACCTAAGTGTGTGAGTGAGTGTTAGTGTGAGTGAACTAGTCTGAGTGAGTGTTAGAGTGAGTGTGTGTGTGAGTGTGAGTGGGTGTGTGAGTGAGTGTGTGAGTGAGTGTGAGTGAATGAGTCTGAGTGAGTGTTAGAGTGAGTGTGTGTGTGAGTGGGTGTGTGAGTGAGTGTGTGAGTGAGTGTGAGTGAATGAGTCTGAGTGAGTGTTAGAGTGAATGTGTGTGTGAATGAGTCTGAGTGAGTGGGAGAGTGAGTGAGTGAATGAGTGTGTGAGTGTGAGTTAGTGAGTGTGTGCGAGTAAGTAAGTGAGTGGTTGATTGAGTGAGAGTGAGTGATTGATTGATTGATTGAATGAGCCCCATCCAGCAACACTAGCCTCTCCTCCCCGTTTGACATGAATGATAAGTCGGGAGTTCGGTTCCCGGTTGAGTCAAACCGATGACTTTAAAATTGGTACTTCTCGCTTCCTAGCCTGGCACTCGGCATTGATAATACTAGGATAGGGCAAGGACTGGTTAACTCAGTGTGAGGATAATGGGATATAGGGTCATGGTGCCAGCAGCCTGATTTCATAGTGGGGCAGCACTATACACTTGTCAAAAGTCAGTACCCATCCTGATATGACCTTAGGTGTCGCCAGGATGTAAAACTCTAACAACCAACCAACCAATAAGGTACTGTCAGGCGAGGTAGCCATAAACATTAATGTTATGCTATACATCTTTGATTTGACTTGGCCGGGGATGGAACCCATACCATCATTTTTCCGTAATAGCCCCATCAAATGAGATTCACAACACATTGTGACTGACTGGACTGAAATCATTGTTTTTTTTCCTCTTTCGATTTTTCACGCAATATCGCCCAAAGCTGGTAAACACAGAATCCAAACATTCCAGGGGCAAACAAACCTTGCACACCGAGCCCTCAAGCACCGGTACTTTAGTCTTTTTGTAGTGCACACACTACATCCGGTGTCCACGGGGCCGCCCTGTACTTGATCACGGGCCAAGTGGGCGTGTCCACAACGCGGCGATCGTCTGCTCTTGGTTCTAACAATAAGGGTTGACGATGGCTATCTCCGTCACTTGCCTTTTCCGAGTAGAATATTTATAGAAATGCATGGTAGTGTCCACACCAAGTTGGTTAGTTGGTTGTTGTTTTAAGTCCTGGCAACATTTAAGGTCATATCCGGACGGGTACCGACTTGTGACAGTGCGCACTCATCGCGACTTTACAGTGCTGCCCCACTGGGAAATCAGACTGCCGGCACCATCACCCATGGTGGTGATGGTAGTGGTGGTTATGGTGTTGGTGATGATGATGGTAGTGGTGTTGGTGATGTTGGTGGTGATGATGATGGTGGTGGTCTTGCTGATGATGATGGTGATGGTAGTGGTGGTGAAGATGGTGTTGTTGGTGTTATTGGTGTTGTTGTTGGTGATGATGGTGGTGGTGGTGTTGGTGTTGGTGGTGTTGGTGAGGTTGGTGGGGTTGGTGATGTTGGTGTTGTTGTTGGTGGTGGTGTTGTTGGTGGTGGAGATGGTGTTGTTGGTGTTGTTGTTGGTGATGGTGGTGTTGATGTCGGTGGTTGTAAATGAAGTAAAACACTGCGTCTAAAGTGGGATTCAAACCCACACTCCTACCACTCTAAGGCTAGCGTCCTAACCATTATGCTATCTTGGCTCCCTGATACAATCACCCAGACCTACTTTTATGTGTGGTATTTTACTGTGTGAGGTAAGTGCACGTGATTACTGCACTACAGGTGCATATGGAATGCAGTTTAATTTTGAAGAATTTGAGAAAGTTCTAACTAAACCACACAAGTTGTAATTAGATCATGGAGTTAAAGTACTTAAACCAGACGGGATGGCCGAATGAGTTAAGCGTTCCTTTCCCGTTTTGGTAGATCATGGGATTCGAACACTGGTCAAGTCAAACCAATGATTTAAAAATTGATACTTGTCGCTTCCTAGCCACGCGCTTGCATAATATAGGGTATTCACGTGACGTCATCAACCGGATGCGTGGCCATTGTGGCGATATCAACTAGTAAACAACGCCTTGAGTTTGCCGGTATGCGCAGTACAAAACATTAGTTTTATTCAAAATTAATAGAAACCCAGAACCCCAACCTTATCAATTTAATATAAACTTTTTGGTAAACATGTTTTCTATATGTGTACCAAGGGATTTGTTTCTAGGTGGTGTGGTTTTAGAGATATTTAACTTTTTCTGTATGAAGATTGCTCACTGCCATTGACAATGCATTGAGTTAGTTGGGTTTGTTATTGTGGTTGTATCTCCACAATGGCCGCACTTCCGTTTAGCGTGACGTCAGTGCATACCCTATATAGGATAGGGCAATGACTCGTTGGCTAAATGTCATATATAATGTGACTGAGTTGGATATCGGATCATGGTGCTGGCCTGCTGGCAGCCTGGTCTCCCAGTGGGCCAGCAATATAAAATCACCATGCTTGTGCACTGTCACAAGTCGGCATCCGTCCTGATATGACCTTAGATGTTACCAGGACGTAAAACTCCAACTACACAACGCCCTGCTGTCGACCAGTAAGCATGAGGAGGCACCACACAGCGCGCCGCCGCCACTACAGGCGCCACCTGGTGGAGACAGCGCACACTAACCCGCCCACGATAGTGTGTGGTTGGGGGCGCCCCCAGGCGGGACACGGTGTCAACAGCACCTTCTGTCCCACAAGGTGATCAATAAATGTGGATGAGAGCCTTGTGAGTAAATAGCAAAAGCTTGTTTTATTTAACGACGCATCTAGAACACATCATCATCAGCTATTGGATGTCAAACATGGTCATTCTGACATATTTATTTGGAGGAAACTCACTGCCGCCACATAGGCTACACTTTCCGATATTCGGAACTGCAGCATTGAAAAACGGCGCCGTTAACACGGCCCGTTTTTGGGGGTTTATGGGTGATAGGGGGTTGGCGAGCTCTTCGTGGCGTGGTGGCATGGTCAAAGTGTCCACATACATTGTATATTACATTCATAATGCACCCGCGTTTTTGCCAAAGCAAAGTCAAAGCCGAAGCCAAAGCTCGGTTAAACCAATGATTGGTTAATCAAAACAAATTTCTAGGGTCCCTTCAAGTTGGGTTTAATGGGGTTCTACCGAATACTTACATCGGAAAATGAAAAAAAATTCTAAACCATCGGACTAGGCAACTTAGCGTTCTATGCGAATGTAGTCTAAAGCTGAGATTCCTTCTATGTGGTATGCGGCATGCGGTATGCGAATGGGAAGATTCCTTCTACATGGTATGCGGTATGCGGCACACGACTGGCTAAATTTAAAAAATAAAAATAAACAAGTATACTCCATACTGCACTGTATATGGCCTAATATGGCATTTATATCTATGTAACTCTTGGTACGTCACATGGAGGTTCCTACCTTTATAATTACCTAATTATAGATAAGTATTCATATTTATGTGGCTATGGTAGCATTTTTACGAACCCGTAACCCAACCACCACCACTACCATATTTTTTTTCAATCTGCACCCTTGTGAGTGTCCATTCCGTAATGCTCAGTCACCTCTCCTCGTTTAAACCTAATGGACAAGTGCGACTGATGTATGTAGTGTATGTCGTGTACATAGTGTATGAAGTGTATGTAGTGTACATAGTGTATGTAGTGTACATAGTGTATGTAGGGTATGTAGTGTATGTAGTGTACATAGTGTATGCAGTGTATGTAATGTCCATCTCCCGGGTGACCACCTCCCATCAGCACACTTGTGTCCGTAATTATCAGTCGCCTCCTCCTGCCTTAAACCAATGGACAAATGCGACTGATGGTTTTCTATTCACACCCCCGTGCCGCATGCCGCACCGATCGCTACAGGGACCGATCGAGTTGTCGCATTTGCATACCGTGTGTAAGGGTTGCAGCCCATTGACTTCAAGGCGTTTCGATTTTTTGCCACATTTGCATTCGCATACCGCATACCGCGTGTAAGGAATCTCAGCTTTACACTCCGATACCAGTATACGTATAGAACAACTCTGTCGAATCTGTGTCCAAGTTTCTATTACAAAACCACCAAGAAAACAAAAAAACCTTGTTACCAGGACGTAAATGCTCAACAACCAACCAACTAAAAAAAAACTAAATAAATAATGTGTATGGCAAGTGACCCATTCTCCACCAGACAGTAAACTAATGTTGCAGACGCCGTCATTTTCCCACTGATTCCAGCAGGCGACATTTTCTCACATCTGTAATTCACAACGATTTCCCGCCTTTAAACAATTCACTATGCCACTTGATTGTCTCAGGAGACTCCCATGATGAGAACTCGTCTTTTTGGTAAAAGAAACCCACAAGTTTTGGTGAATTAGTGAAATTTTCACAGAAAGCAGACGACATTTGGACGCCCCAGACGCCGCCCGCCACTCGTTGCCTGGTTACAGACGCTCGGTCCGTGAGAATGAGGCTGTGTGGTCTTTTGACAATGTTCAAGAGACCAGCAGGCTGGGGCGGCCTCAGACAAGTTCACTGAGCCACCTCACCGAGTTTCATGTTGTAAGTCTCGACAACTCACACACACTAGCTAACACACACACTAGCTAACACACACACACACACACACACACACCAACTCGCTCTCACACACTAACCAACGTTTACACTCACCAACGCACACACACACACACACACACACGCTAGCTTAGTTGGTTGGTATATATACCAAAATAATTCTGGACATGATTTTGTTTACCCGATACTGAGAATTGCAGAATAACACAGGAGCAACAGCGGACGAGGTGGCCGAATCGGTAGAGCGCGGGTCTCGCATGCGGGAGATCGGGAATTCGGTTCATGGTCGAGTCAAATCAAGGACATATGAAATGTCGCTTCCTAGCCTGGCAGTCAGCATTAATAGGATAGGGCAAGGACTGGTTAGCTCAGTGTCAGGATAATGTGACTAAGTGGGATATCAGGTTATGGTGCCAGTGGCCTGATTTCACAGTGGGGCAGCACTATAAAGTCACCATGAGGCACAGTCACAAGTTGGTACCCATCCTGATATGACATTAGATGTTGCCGGGATGTAAAACTCCAACAACCAACTGCAATAAATGTTTACTGAATGCACCAGTCTAAGTAGGGTCCAAATTTATGTAAATGTTTGGTTTTAAAAAGTTGATGGTTTCACTGGAGCATTAAGATTTACTTAAAGCACCGACTATCGCTGTTAACAAATTTTCAGATTTGTGAGGGTTTTAAAGGTGCAGTCTGATGGGTCATTTTCTGAGATAAATATATTAGGTTGATCGTTATAATCTACCTGGCTTTAGTTTGAAATAACTGTTATTTTAAATGGCTATCTTTTGGGCTATTTCAAGTGCAAACATGCAAAATTAATTATGGCAAGCACGCCAAAACTCTGACACCATAGGCTTCTGCAGTAACATGTTCTATTAAATTGGCTCGGTATTACGTTCTATATGGCGATACATGTTTAATAAGTGCACCAGTATCTAAGTTACATTTGTAGAATCAAGCGAAGATTCCATATACGCGGTATGCGGTATGCGGCATGCGAATGCGGTATGCGGCATAGATACCCATGCCATTTTGGGGGTTTTTGCTCCAAATTTGTGAAGGAAAGTCAAAGTTACTGTTGTTTTCTATGGCAAACGTAGCAGCATTAGCATTCACACCGATCGGTCCATGGGTCGATCCATTTGCCACATTCGCATTCGCACATATAGAAGCATTACTGTTCACTTACATGCTTTTCTATTTTTTTCCGCATACCGCATGCATGGAATCTTAGCTTTAAATCTAGATAATTGCTTTCGCTTTCAAAATTTGATATTTCATCGCACTATCCAATTTTAAGAATGTTTGCATGAACTACAGTGACTGGTGCTGTCCATTATACAGCAGTAGCCACTCCCTTAATTCTACAGGATCGGTGCTGTAACTAATACAGCACTGATTAAACTTAGATTATATGGACTGTCAATTCCAATAGTAAGATGGCCGGAAGACCAGTGCTCCGGCGCTGACAAATGTCATATTCAGATGAATAAATACTTTACCAAAAAAAACACCCCAAAAACGCCTGAAATATATTTTTTTAAATAGTTGCCACGGAAATCTAAATACACTACTGTTATTTCAGTGTGATTGCGAGCATTTAAATTGTTGGCGTGGTCTTAAACAAATTAGTTTTTTTTAAATATAGTTTATTCATTGAATAAAGTCTTTTGTCAGCGCCGTGGCACTGGTCTTCCAGCCATGTGACAATACAGTTATTTACAATATATGCAGCTAGCACAAATCAGCTGAAATAACAATATCAAACATTCAAAGACTTACATATGGTATAGTTTGACAATTCACATACAAAAATAGCAGTTATATGTTGTATTCCTACACACTTGATACATACATGTGTATTGATTAGACCTTTACATTACGGAGTGGTTAGGTGCATAGTTTTCCTTCATAGGTTTGTATGCCTACTATGTTGTGAACTGCAAAACTATCATGTTGAGATGGAGTGAGTGTTAGTAGAATGGTTTGTTTATTCTGTTAGATAGAGTGTGGTTAGCTTATAGGGTTATGCTTAAAAGGTTAATACCTCAGGTGTGTTTTTTGACTACATGAAGTAGTTTGAGTAAGTAGGTTGTTAGTAATGATGGGATAATTTGCAATTAAAGTTACGTAGCTCGATGGTTTTGAGTTTCTGACATTTTCTGAGATATATACATTATTTTGGTCATTATAATCTACCATACTTTAGTTTGAAGAAACTTTCCTATAAAATTACTACTTTTTTGAGATATTTGAAATGCAAACATTTAAAATTAATGTTCTCATGCTTGTCAATAAATCTGACCCGATAGGCTTCAGCAGTAACAGGTTCTATTAAATTGACTCAGTATTCCCTTCTGTGTAGCAACAAATGCTTAATTAGTGCACCAGTATCCAAGTTGGATATGTAGGTTAAAATCCAGATAAGTTTTTTGCTTCTGAACATTTTATGCTTTGATCGGACGACGCAACTTTAAGTTTCATGTATCACCATTATGGCAAACAACTTAAAAACCATATTTGATGGTTTGTCAGCATTTAATTGCCAGCATTTCAACGAGTTAAGCTGTCCCTGGTTAAGGACTCACATAAATAAAATAAAATAAATTTAAAAAATACATTAATTTAAAAAAATTAAACTTAAATAGAAAAAATTTAAATTAAAAAAAAAAAACTCCCCAAAAATCTTAATCGGAATTAAACACTCAAAGATTGTAGGAAAGACAAACTTCCTTGTGCGCAACTAAACTAAATTAGTTCAATCAAAAAAACCCTTTGATTCCCATAGCGAAATATGCAGCAGCAAAAGGTTAATGGGCAGAATCTCGCCGCTCAAGTCACGTGACCGCGGGAATTGAAGGGCACCGCTACATCTCAGGTCTGTGTTCACATCCAATCAGATCGGTGACACCCTCACCCATACCACACACACCCACACCCATACCACACACCACACACACCCGGCCGATTGAGTTCTCTCCTGCAGTTATCAAGTGACAAAGAGTTGGTGACATTTGGAGAACATCTGGCTTAAAAATAGCATCATGTACAGAGGGCGTGCGTATGGGCGGTCACTGAGTGCGTTTCTGCATGTGGTAGCTTATAAATATATATTAAATCAGATTATCTCCCATAATTATCAGCTTCCACACCCCTCTTTGGATGGGCTCGCCTCCACACTCTCGATTATATCTACAGGGATTCGAACCCCTGGTCGAATCAAACCAATGACTTAAAAATTGATACTTGTCGCTTCCTAACCAGGGACTCGGCATTATTAGGATAGGGCAAGGACTGGTTCAGTGTCAGGATAATGTGACTGAGTGGGAAATTGGGTCATGGTGCCAGCAGCCTGTTCTCCCAGTGGTGCAGCACTATAAAGTCGCCATGAGTGTGCACTGTCACAAGTCAATACCAGTCCTGATATGACCTTAGATGTTGCCAGGATGTAAAACCCCAACAAACAAACAAGTGTTGTGGAGGTGATGAAAATGGGAAACATTGGGCCTAGAGCGGGATTCAAACCCACATCTCTTTGCATTCCGGGCCAGTGTGCTAACCAACACCACCACCCACACCACACACCACCCACCCACCCCCCAACAAACACACTAACCATTACACCACCTAGGCTCCCTGATATCACCACACTACCCAACGCCTACCTGTCTATGTGGCTCCTTGCCTCAGAGGTCAGTGCAGACCACTACACAAGTAACATTCCACTGAGGCAGAACCCTAACCGTGACAGAGAGCCTCATTAGCCTCATCAACGCGCCTTCAGTTCACAATGCGTGACCTACATTCGGGGTCAGATCAACATTTCACCAACACAGGTGTTTGTTTGCGGGCCCATCCATATACGAGGCAGGACTACAACCAGGACACTGCGCAACACCAATCTGCGTCAACTGCTGGCTCAATTCTGCTATAGAGGGAGTGCACATGACATCATCACTCAGCAGTCAGCGGTCAGCCATCTTGGATTACGAGCACCCTCCCTAGCCATGTTGTGAATGCATGCAGATGCAGTAAAACAGAGTTGTCTTGTGTTATGGGAGGTTCTGGGCAGTTTACATCCAATGTGTTTACTTACAAGTTACAGCACTTTAGCAACAACTTCTGAGGCCAAACTGCTCAAAACAGTGACAAATAAACCAACAAATCAGTAAATAACCACAGTGTAGGCAGTTGCAAACCTTCTGTATGTAATCTAATATGGCCACCGAAAGTTGCTTTGTGACGTCATTACACCCCCTCTATTAAGTCAGGATTTGTATTAATGCGCATTCATTCATGTGCGAAAGCACCAGGCAGAGGACATAAACTTGGTTGTGGGTTGGTTGTTGGAGTTTTACGTCCTGGCAACATTGTCATGGGGGTGATGAAAACGGGAAATATTGTGCCTAGAGCGGGACTCGAACCCACATCTCTTTGCATTCCGGGCCAGTGTGCTAACCATTACACCACCTAGGCTCCCTGATATCAACACACTCCCCACGCCTACCTGTCTATGTGGTTACTTGCCTGAGAGGTCAGTGCAGACCACTACACTCGTCCCCCTGGAATTGTAAGTCTTGTAATGCTTACAATTACATACATACAGGCAATGCACTAACACATACATACACAGGGTAGGTTCAACAACCATACAGCGCAAAGCTTGTACAGGATCCTGATCACGGCAACCAGTGTCGTGGGGGTGATGAAAATGGGAAATACTGTGCCTAGAGCGGGACTCGAACCCACATCTCTTTGCATTCCGGGCCAGTGTGCTAAACATTACACCACCTAGGCTCCCTGATATCAACACGCTCCCCACGCCTACCTGTCTATGTGGTTACTTGCCTGAGAGGTCAGTGCAGACCACTACAATATCTAGGGTAATATCAGGACGAGTACCGACTTGTGACAATGCGCACTCATGGTGACTTTATATTGCTGCACCACTGGGAAATCATGCTATATAATGTGACTGAGTGGGATATCAGGTCATGGTGATGGTGGTCTGGTCTCCATGTGGGGCAGCACTATAAAGTCACCATGAGTGCGCACTGTCACAAGTCAGTACCCGTCCTGATATGACCTTAGATGTTGCCAGGATGTAAAACCACAACAACCAACCAACCTCATTAACTACTACGTATTCGAATTCATATATCTCGGACAAAAGATTACAAATGATGGGAGATGTGAGGAAGAAATTAAAAGAAGGATAACAATAGCCCGAACAACATTCTCCAAAATGTATAGAGTGTTAACATCAAGTAAGATATTAATACAAACAAGGAAGCGTATTCTTCAGTGTTATGTGTGGTCTACTCTAATGTATGGGGCAGAGACATGGACAATCTCTAAGAAAATGTACAAACGTTTAGCAGCATTTGAGATGTGGACTTATCGAAGGATGATGAAAATATCATGGACAAAGAAGATCACCAACAAAGAAGTTCTCAGAAAAATTAAAAATAAGAAAAGCTTGTTTGCCACTATACAGACAAAGAAACTTATTTATTTTGGCCACATCATTCGTCAGAGTTCAATATACCGTACATTGTTGGAAGGGAAGGTGAATGGCAGCAGAGGGAGAGGGAGACCAAGAACATCATGGTTTACAAATATTTCACAGTGGACAGGCTTGAATTATTCACAGTCTATCAGAACAGCACAACATCGGGACAAGTGCAGAACCATTGCATCCAACCCTCGACTAGAGGATGGAACTATTGATTGATTGATTAAAGTTGCACACCGATGGTTTTTGATTTTGTCCCCTTTTCTTCTTTAAATAGATGACATTAAATTGATCGCTATAATTACCTCATGTTACAATTACTATTTATTTTCGATGGCACACTTTAGAACTACTTGAAGGAAAAAATGTCAAATTAATATTGATGTGCATGCTAAAATTCTGAAACAATAGGCTTCAGCAGTAAAATGTTTTTATTAAATTAATTTACTACCATATATGTCCCAATAGAAGCACGCTACCCAATAGAAGCACCCCCCCCCCCCCCCCCCCCCCCCCCCATTTCAAGATTGAAAGCGCGCACAAATTTACGATCATATTCAGACTGAATGCACATAAAATAAGACAATCCGACTTTATTTCAGATGCACGACAAAAACAAATCCATGAAATTCTTTAACTTTGAATAGACGCGCATCCATGTGTAAAATATTCCGATAATGATGCATTGGTGGGGGAATGCAAATGTTCTATTTGTGAAACAGGTATATAGGGCCAGGTGCATAGATGTGTTTATGTAGTTGCTGGTGGTACTTGATTGATTGTTAAATAGATATTGTGGTGCTAGTAAGATAGTGCATAGGGGGCACTCAGAGCCCTACCCATGACCCCCTCCACCCTCTGCTAGTCATGGATCACCACACACTCAGCTCAAGGCAGGTGGTGGCCAGGGAGCCACACCACATGGTGGTGGTGGGCAGATCACTGTAACCATGGGGACCGGAAATGCTTGTTTCTCATTGGGAGAATGGGGTGGGGTGATACACTATACTGGATCCATGTACCATATAAATAATAAACCTGAGGGCTTGACTCTCTCTCTTCTTTCACTCTTTATAGGAGGTATATACCCGTATACACTCTTCCTTTCTCTTTTTGCCTGTATTGATTTCACTTTAGCCTGCCTACACAACCACAGATTCGAGCCATAGACTTTACACATGTGTCTGCACTCGCGCAGTGTGCATCTATTGGGACATATACGGTATTCCCTTTTGCGCAGCAACAAATTCTTAATGAGTGCAAAATGAAATCTAGATAAGTGTTTTGGTTTAGAAAATGTGATGCTTTTATCAGATTATGCAGTTTCAATTGAAGTTCCCCTCTAGTCGGTAGGGCGAGTCAGAACGCAGGCTGTAAAGTAGGTCAAGGTCAGATTCAGCCCTCTGATTGGGCAGTAACTGATGACGTCATGTGATTTGAGGCTGCGCGTCAGAGTGTACTTGATACGCGACTACATGGCTGTGAAATAGTCGGCATGAAACAGAGCATGAAACAGGCATCACTTACATCAACCTATATATAGTAAGACCTCTCTAACTGACCACCTCCATAGATCGACCACTCCCATATATCGATCGCTTTATTTGGGTCCCAACAATACTGTTGTAAGGATATTCTAAGCCGTCTACCTCCCTAAATGGACCACTTAAAGTCGGTCCCATGGTCGGTCGATTTAGAGAGGTTTTGCTGGTATATATATATATATATATATATATATATATATATATATATATATATATATATATATACACAAACATACATACATACATACATACATACATACATACATAAATACATACATACATACATACATGCCTAAAGGGCGCATTCCATATACGCGTAATGCGTAATGCGTTACGCGTTATGCGTTATGCGAATGCCAGCATTCCATATACGCGTAATGCGTATTGCGTTATGCAGTGAAGTATATAAAAAGTATATAAAGAGTGTGTGTGACTCTGTGTCTCTGTGTGTGTCTCTATGTGTGTGTCTGTGTCTCTGTGTCTATGTGTGTGTCTCTGTCTGTGTCTGTGTGTGTGTGACTGTGTCTCTGTGTGTGTGTCTGTGTCTCTGTGTCTCTGACAAAGAGACACACACAGACACACATACACACAGAGACACACACAGAGACAGACACAGAGACACACACAGACATAGATACACACACAGAGACACACACAGAGACACACACACAGACACACACACAGAAACACACACACAGACACACACACAGCAACAGAGACACAGACACACACAGAGACACACACAGAGACACACACAGAGACACACACACAGACACAGATACACACACAGAGACACACACACAGACACAACACAGAGACACACACACACAGACACACACAGAGACACACACACAGAGAATGGGACGGTCCAAACATGGCTCAGTTTAGCTTGCTTTGAGGGATGTTAGGACCGTCCCAAATATGAAGACTGCTTCCTATCAGGTCCGCTGCATAAACCTACATGTTTGCACCGTCCCCTTCTCCATACTGCTCTGTATATGACCAAATATTGCATTTATATCTATGTAACTTTTTGTAGGTCACATGGGGGTTCCTACCTTTATTATAACCAAATTATAGATAAGTATTCATATTTTTGTGGCTCTGGTAGCATTTTTACCAACCCGAACCCCCACCACCCTTGAAGACTTGCTTTCTAACAGGTCCGCCGCATAAACCTACATGTTTGCACCGTCCCCTTCTCCATACTGCTCTGTATATGACCAAATATTGCATTTATATCTATGTAACTTTGTGTACGTCACATGGGGGTTCCTACCTTTGTTATAACCAAATTATAGATAAGTATTCATATTTTTGTGGCTCTGGTAGCATTTTTACCAACCCGAACCCCCACCACCCTTGAAGACTGCTTCCTACCAGGTCCGCGCTCCACCTTGTCCGGCTGTCCGTAATTATCAGTCGCTTCCTCCAACCTTATATCAATGGACAAATGCGACTGATGCTTTTCTATTCGCACAGCCTTTACGCATTACGCACCGATCGCTACATGGAGCGATCGGGATAATGAATTTCTGACGCATTCGCATTCGCATTACGCATTACGCTTGTATGGAATGTACCTCATAGGTTTCAAGGCATTTCGATTTTTTGTCGCATTCGTATTACGCATTACGCGTATATGGAATGCGCCCTTAATTCCTCCAGTGTGTGTGGCGCGAGTGCGGGGGCCCGATAATTACCTCCGACAGCTTGGGGTGGGCGAACTCCACCAATGCGCCAATGGAGGAATATATAGAGATGTACATGTTCCCCTTGCATTTTATACTTGGATAATTCATTATACATCACATATACACATCCCTGAAATATGCAAAAGAAATATATACATCTATAATACCAGAAAACGGGCTATTTTAAAAACTGTTTAAATACGATTTGACTTTTCATTGTTTATTTTATATTTTAAGTATATATATTTAGGCTGTCTCCAAAAAGACAAAAGATCCAGAAATCCGGGCCACTTCCGGTCCTAAGCTTGCGGGATATTTGGTAAATAACCCATATAATATAAGTGAACATGAAGATATACAGCTGAAAGTTGTCAAAGCTTGTTAACAAATCAACAGAACAAAAGAATTCTGGCATAGCTGAACCAGATGAAGGAACTGCAACAACACAGTGAGGTCCAGCCGACTTGCCATGTGTAACCACAGAGAACCTCATTAGCAGTTGCAGAATGTTGGTTCGTGACAGGTAAGCGACACCTGTAATTAAGTGTGTACAGGTGCAACAAGTGTACCTGCAGTTCATCATCTTATATATAGTTTTTATTACATTCGTTGATTAAAGACAGGAAATTTGAATCACAGACAATTAGTCTTCCCCATTCCACGGCTCCTTGTCGTAGCTTCGTAATGGCGAGCGCCAACCTAGGTAGCGACAAGTATACATTTTTAAGTCATCCATTTTACTTGTCACAGGTTAAATAGGAATTAAAATCCCACGACCTGCCACAGAGAAAGCAGGCTCTAAACTTATTCAGCCATCCCTTTTGGAAAAGTAACGTTTGTTTTATTTAACGATGCCTCTAGAGCACATTGATTTTTGCATCATCGGCTATTGGACGTCAAACATAAGGTCATTCTGATATATTTCTTTGGAGGAAACCCACTGCCACCACATAGGCTACTCTTTCCGATAAGCAGCAAGGGGTCTTTTATATGCACTTTCCCACAGACAGGACAGCACAGCACATACCACAGCCCTTGATGAACCAGTTGTCTACCACTGGTTGGAACGGAAAATATCCATTCAATCTGGTGTTACAAAACAAGCAACACGCAGCACACACAAGAAACACCACCACCACCTTATTGCAATCACATAACAAAGTGGGCCAGATGCGGTGGCCGAAGTGGGAGGCTTCACATGCGGAAGGTCAGGAGTTTAAATCCCAGCTGAGTCAAACCAATGACTTACAAAACTGATGATCACTACTACCTAGCCTTGCTCAGCATTACTAGGATAGGGCAAGGACTTGTTACCTCAGTGAAAGGATAATGTGACTGAGTGGGATATCCGGTCATGGTGCTGGCATCCTGATCTCCAATTTGGTAACACTATAAAGTTGCTATGAGTGCACACTGACACAAGTCAGTGTGCACTCATATGACCATAGATGTTGCTAGGACATAACACCCAAACAAACACAACAGTACAATAGTAACACAGGCAACGAGCAACATCTATTGCTTGATTAGGCTCTTGGGGTCTCATCTCTTGGCAACAGCTAAGGTCATATTAGACTCCTACCGACTTAGAACAGTGTACTGATGGCGACTTTATAATGCTGCCCTACTGGGATACCACACCGCCAGCACTATGACTCCATATCCCACTTAGGCACCCTATCCTGACAATTAAGTCCTTGCCCTTATAATGCCAGGCATCCCTCAAGGTAGCGACAAGTATAAATAAGTTTGGTAAGTGTTTGGTTTGACTCGGCCAGGGATTGATCCACGACCTCCCGCACATCAAGTGAGTATCATCCTACCCTGTTCCAACAAAGGAATTGAATCCTATCTGAAAGATGCCATCACCTGTGCCAATTTGCATTTCCACCGCCGTGTATAACTGACAGCATCATCAAAGGCCAGGTGATCTCATACCATGTCTATGTGGTGTGGGAGATTTTAAATCCCTTGGGTCGGTAAAAGTGTAGCCTTTGGCTTTCCATCAACCAACTGTCTAATACGAAAAACAAGACTATTCAGACTTATCCATGATAGGCAGTCTAAATCTTTTTTTTAAAAGAGCGTGTGCCTGGTACATATTGCCACAACGTTGTCATCAGTTAAGTAGTTATTAAATCAAGTGATTCATGAGTCATACCTTATGCCAAGTACACACCTACCGTTTACGAGTCGCGCACTAAAACTCGCGAATCGACCCGACCCGCTTAAAACTGAGTTTTTAGTCGGGAATCGCAATTGCTAGGTGTGCGCTCCTTTTTGGGCGCGAAACGGGCAGTTTTAGATCATATACGGTAGGTGGGTGTGCACAAACGGTAGGTGTGTACCTGGCATTAGTAAGAACACCACCCTTCAGGGAGAACCTAATTATACACCTCTGTATGATGTATCTATTAATAAAAAAGCTATGGGTGTCACAACGGCAATCAATCTCTATGCACCTCTGCCCCTCCCATAGAATTTTCTCCTAAGAAATTGCCTCCACATTTTTGCTGCCGTTGGGATAAAGAACTGTGGATAATTGTGATTTAAATAAAGAAGATCAAGTGGCATACAGCATAGGAAGGTTTATACTCAGGTTCAAAGGTAGGGCCATTTACTAGAAGATTTAGTGTGATCAATTAATTCTACAAACCAAGCACCAAACTGAATTTTACATATGCTCTCTAAATATATATACTAATAATTTGAAAATAAAATCATAATTCTGCGGGCGTTTACATCCACATACAGCCTTTACATTCTTTTACAGCCTTTACATCCCCTTACAGCCTTTAGAATCCTGGCCAGCCTTTAGAATCCCTTACAACCTTTACATCCCCTTTCTTCCCATATATATATATATATATATATATTTTTCTTCTTGAAGATTTATACTGCCTATCATGGATAAGCCTGAATAGGCTTGTTTTCACCATTAGACAGTTTGTCGATAGAAAGCCCGAGTCTACACTTTTACCGACCCAAGGGATTTTTAACCTCCCAGACCACATAGAAATGGTATGAGAGCAACTGGTCTTTGATGACGCTGTAAGTTATACACAGCGGTGGAAATCCAAATTGGCAGAGGTGAGGACACAGGGAATCGAACCACTGACCTTCAGATTAGGAGTCCGACCTAGAAAAAAGTCAGACACTCTCACCACTCTGCCACAGAGAACCACATTTATTTACAGCCTTTACATACCTTTACAGCCTTAACATTCCTTAAGTCCCATTACAGACTTTACATTCCTTTACAGCCTTTACATATATATCCTTACTGCCTTTACATCCTTTACATTCCCTTACAAGTCTACTCTTACACACCTCACCACACAACAACTCACCACACTTCAACTCCACAAGTTACCTGGTAGGCGCCAAAGACCCTATAATACTAAGACGGCTCACTCCCTATCTCCCCCATGGTAATGTAAATTTCACAGTGCCACCTTGTGGTGGGTTTGATCAGCCCGGCTGCTGGTTGGTGTTTCACATGTAAACACATACAATTATATTATACATGAGATAGGTAAGTATGAATACACATCAATATCAAATTGCTATGAACAAATACACATCATCATCAGCATCATCATCATCATCACCATCATCACACATCTTTCACATTCATATATACATTTATACATATAATATAGCACCTGTTTAACCAAGAGAACAGCCAGCGCACCAAGTGGTGGGTTTGATCATTTTGATTACACAGTACAGGCTGAGTGAGCCGTCTTAGTATTATAGGGTCTTTGGAAGCGCCCATAAAGTAGACCATCTCCCACACCAACAAGCATCTAGTCGTGTGTGAAATGTGTACTAAAATCCAATAGGTTGAATACCCACAGTCACACTTCTCTGCTGTGTACTGAAACTTCCTGAAGACACGAGATGGCGCCACCTAATTTACCTATGTATCTTACTTATAAAGTTATATGCATCTTGTTCATAATCATATATCTAGTTCACCTGTAATGTGCCTGCTCTACGTATTGCTGAACCATCCATCTCCCACCATACCGAGTGGTGCTCACCCGTGTTTATATACCAATGCTCTCACTATATAATGCTACACAGGCCTACGTCAATGAGCCGAATTGTGTCACAGCACCCTCTGTCGGATTAGTTCTTGAGGTACGCCATTCTTCTTCGTACATAGTCATGCATACAGATGAGCCTGGTGACCGGCTTGCTTGTGCGGGAGGTGGCAGGGCGGTGTGGGGGTGCGGTGTGGGTGCGGTGCGGGGGTGGGATGTGTGGGTGCGGTGCGGTGGTATGTGGTGTGTGGTGTTGGTGGTGCGGGATGGTGGTGTGGGGGTGCAATGTAGGAGTACAGTGTGGGGGTGCAGTGTGGGGATGTGAAGGTGGGGTGTGGGTGTGTGGGGGTGCGGCGGGGCAGGATGTGGAGGTGAGATGTGGGGTGTGTGGTGTGGTGTGTGGGTTGCAGTGTATGTGCAGCGGTTGTGTGCTGTGGGGGTGCCAGTCAAGAAGTTGTGGGGGTGCGGTGTGTGTTGTGGTGTGTTGGGGGGGGGTGCGGTGTGTGGTGTGGTGTGTGGGTGGGTGCCGTGTGTGATGTGGTGTGTGGGTGCCGTTTGTGGGTGCAGTGTGTGGGGTGGGGGTGACGTGTGTTGTGACGTGTGTTGTGTGGGGGTGCGGTGTGTGGGTGCATTGTGTGGAGTGGGGGTGATGTGTGTTGTGTGGTGTGCTGTGTGGGGGTGCCGTGTGTGGTGTGGTATGTGGATGCGGTGTGTGGTGTGTGGGTGCAGTGTGTGGGTGCGGTGTGTGGGTGCCGTGTGTGGGTGCATGTGTGGAGTTGGGGTGCCGTGTGCTGTGTGGGGGTGCGGTGTGTGGTGTGGTATGTGGATGCGGTGTGTGGAGTGGGGGTGCCGTGTGTTGTGCCATGTGTTGTGTGGGGTGCAGTGTGTGGGTGCAGTGTGTGGTGTGGTATGTGGATGCGGTGTGTGGTGCGGGGGTGCAGTGTGTGGAGTGGGGGTGCCGTGTGTTGTGCGATGTGTTGTGTGTGGGTGCGGTGTGTGCTGTGTATGTGGATGCGGTGTGTGGTGCGGGGTGCCGGTGCAGTGTGTGGAGTGGGGGTGCCGTGTGTGTTGTGCGATGATGTTTGTGTCCGGTGTGCGGTGTGTGGAGTGGGGGGTGCAATGTGTTGCATTGTGTTGTGTTGTGGGGGTGCGGTGTGTGGTGTGGTATGTGGATGCAGTGTGTGGTGTGGGGTGCAGTGTGTGTGCCGTGTGTTGTGTGGTGTGTTGTGTGGGGGTGCGGTGTGTGCTGTGGTAAGTGGATGCGGTGTGTGGTGCGGGGGTGCAGTGTGTGGAGAGGGGGTGCCGTTGTGTTGTGTGGTGTGTTGTGTGTGCTGTGGTATGTGGATGCAGTGTGTGGTGCGGGGGTGCCGTGTGTTGTGTGGTGTGTTGTGTGGGGGTGCAGTGTGTGCTGTGGTATGTGGATGCGGTGTGTGGTGCGGGGGCGTAGTGTGTGGTGCGGGGGGGTGCAGGTGGGACGTGGGGATGCCGTGTGTTGTGTGGTGTGTTGTGTGGGGGTGCGGTGTGTGCTGTGGTATGTGGATGCGGTGTGTGGTGCGGGGGTGCAGGGTGTGGAGAGGGGGTGCCGTGTGTTGTGTGGTGTGTTGTGTGTGCTGTGGTATGTGGATGCAGTGTGTGGTGCGGGGGTGCCGTGTGTTGTGTGGTGTGTTGTGTGGGGGTGCAGTGTGTGCTGTGGTATGTGGATGCGGTGTGTGGTGCGGTGGTGCAGTGTGTGGTGCGGGGGTGCAGTGTGTGGAGTGGGGGTGCCGTGTGTTGTGTGGTGTGTTGTGTGGGGGTGCGGTGTGTGCTGTGGTATGTGGATGCGGTGTGTGGTGCGGGGTGCAGTGTGTGGAGAGGGGGTGCCGTGTGTTGTGTGGTGTGTTGTGTGTGCTGTGGTATGTGGATGCAGTGTGTGGTGCGAGGGTGCCATGTGTTGTGTGGTGTGTTGTGTGTGCTGTGGTATGTGGATGCAGTGTGTGGTGCGGGGGTGCCGTGTGTTGTGTGGTGTGTTGTGTGGGGGTGCGGTGTGTGGTGTACTGTGTGGTGTGTGGGTGCGGTGTGTCTCCCAGCAGACAGGACACATTAGCACCCATCTCAGCCGTGTAACGCACTACGCACGGTCCGCCGGCTTCTACTGTTTTACTAACAAATAACTTAAGTCAAAACCAACCCTACAGGTACACACACAACGATACACACACCTGGGAGGGGAAACCATGCACATAGCCAAGCCGTCACTGAATGACCTCGTCAATATATAACGCATAGATTCCCAACCCTCCCATAGCATCTCCCACCACCCAAACCAGCATGCTCACCCTCACACTCCACCTGCAGGTATTTACACAAAGCATGTTAATGATGAATAAACTAGGGAATGTGAATGTGATGAGTGATGTAAATAGGATGTAAATTTGTACTTTTAAATTGGTCACGTGCTGCGGAAGTCAACCACGTATTGACAGTTAGCTTTAGTTTTTTTTTAAATTGTTGTTGTTTTTTTTTTAGCAATTATTTGTTTATTCTCGCAGGGATGAAAAAAATCGGAAATGCCGATAATCTCCCATAAGCTTAGCATTGTCACTTATATGTCAGGGAATCGGGGAAAATTTCCGGAAGTCAGGTTTCGTATATATTGGTATACGCTAATAGTGGTGAACCATTTGCAGCATGTATTAGTAGTATACGCTGATAGTGCTGCGGCGTCTGCACCATATATTAGTATACGCTGATGGTGCTGTGGGACTGAAAAATCGCGAAAATCCGTGAAATCGCGGAGATCTTTCATCCCTGATTCTGCTCATAAGGGGTAAGCGCAGTGCTTTGGCCGCTGTGCAGTAGCAGTCTAAGTCGGAGGTACGTGTATGTTGCTATTCTTTCCCGTGTTTTACTATATAGTCAACAGACTTGGTGTTCTTCACTACTGTTTCTTAAGATTAGATTCTTTCCTAGTTTATCGCTCACTGTTTATTACTTCTTTACCGTTGTTTCATGCTGCTGTTCTGGGATGTGGGGTATATGTGGAAACTTGTATGTAAGCTGGGTAGCAGGAAGAGAGAGAGGGGAGAGAGGGGAGAAGAGGGGGAGGGGGAGAGGAGGAGAGGTGGAGAGGGGGAGAGGGGGAGGGGGGAGAGAGGGGGGAGAGAGGGAGGGAGAGGGGGGGGGAGGGGGGAGGAGAGAGAGGGGAGAGGTGAGAGGGGGGGAGGGGGGGGAGAGGGGGAGAGAGGGAGGGAGAGAGAGGGAGAGAGAGGGGGAGGGAGGGAGAGAGAGGGGGGAGAGAGGGGGGAGGGAGAGAGAGGGGAGAGGTGGAGAGGGGGGAGAGAGGGAGGGAGAGGGAGAGAGAGAGGGAGAGGGAGGGGAGAGGGAGAGAGAGAGAGCGAGAGGGAGAGGGAGGGAGAGAGAGAGAAGGAAGGAAGAAGGGATGGAGAGAAAGAGAGAGAGAGCGCGAGAGAGAGGTTTCTGTTGGTGGGATGCGCGTGCTGAGTGACTGTGTGTGAGTATGTGTGTATGCGTGTTGAGTTCACTTTAAGTTCACTGCATGGCTTCCCCAATGGGTGATCTTCCAGCCGAGCAACCAATGTTACATTAAAGTTGCATAGTCCGATGGTTTTGAGTTTCTGTCATTTTTCTGAGATGGATATATTAAATTGATTGTTTTAATCTACCTTACTTTAGCTTTTTTTTTTTTTTTTTTGGTAAAGTATTTATTCATCTGAATATGACATTTGTCAGCACCGGAGCACTGGTCTTCCGGCCATCTAACTATTGTAATTGACATTCTAAATAATCTAAGTTTGATCAGTGCTGTATTAGTTACAGCACCGATCCTGTAGAATTAAGGGAGTGGCTCCTGCTGTATAATGTACAGCACTAGTCACTGTAGTTCATGCAGAAATGAGGAGCAGCACTGAGTAGAAAGTGTATACCCGGGGCTACTAAAACAATCGTTGTGGGTTACATTTTTTCTCTTATAAAACAAGGTAAGTTTATAGCTGACAATACGTATTGTCTGCCTTATATAATGTTCAATGTGTTTAAACAGGTTGATAGTTGTGTAGGATGTTCGGTGTATTGATGGTTTGTTCATGATGGTTAAGGGTGGTGGCAGGGGAGTACTCTTTATATTAAGCTGCTATGTTTTGAGATATTTGAAGTACAAAGATGTCAACTTATGCCAGGTCCACACCTACCGTTTATCCGCACCCACCTACCGTTTACGATCTAAAACTGCCCAAAAGTCGGTAGGTGTGCGATACCCTAGCACATCTACCGATTGCGATTCGCGAGTTAAAACTCAGTTTCAGGGCTAAACCTGCTTGCTTGCGATTACGATTCACGATTCGAAAAATGAATCGGCCCGTTTTCAGTCATAAGGTCGTCGCGAGTTTTAGTGCGCGAATCCTATATGGTAGGTGTGTACTTGGCATTAGTTTTTGACAAGCATGCCAAAACTCTGACATCATACGTTTTGAAAATTTGATGCTTCATTGAACTATGCAGCTTTAAACTAAAGATCAGACTGATGCAAAATACATCGTCACAAGTTACAACAACATGTATAACATGTATGTATATGTATGTATGTATGTATGTATGTATGTATGTATGTATGTGTGTGTGTGTATGTATGTATGTATGTATGTGTGTATGTATGTATGTATGTGAGTGAGTGTATATGAGTGAGGGTGTGCCGTCCTGATATGACCTTAGATGTTGCTAGGACGTAAAACCACAACAAACAAACAACAAACAAACAGTGAGTGTGTATATATGAGTGTGTGTGTGTGCGTGAGTGAGTGTGTGCATGAGTGAGTGTGTGCAATCGAGAAGATCCAAAGAAAGGCAACGAAGCTTGTACATGGATTTGATGAAGTACCTTACAAACAATGTATGCGTCGTTTAAACATCCCAAGCATGTACTACAGACGGGTCTAGGGGGGATATGATTGAAGTATTCAAATATCTGCATGGTATCTACAAGACAGGCAGAGACTCCAAACTCCAGAACCAGAGGACACTCCCTGAAACTGAAGAAGCGCTACTTCAGACTGGATCTACGGCACCACTTTTTCAGTTTTAGGGTGGTTGACTTGTGGAACTACTTGCCAGAGTGTCGTAGCAGCAGAGACGGTGAACTATTTCAAGTCCCGACTGGATGTATCATGGTCAAGCATTATGTACATCTTGGAGCCAGTGACAGTTGCTACAAATACAATCCACCACATCTGAAGAACTGTGTCGATTTCTATTAATTAAGAGCGGCTAACAGGTCGAACCTATTATAGCTGCATCCTATTGATTGATTGACTGATGATGAGTGTCTGCATGTATGTGTGTGAGTGTATGTGTCTGGGCGGTGTGGGGGTGTGGGTGTGGGTCAGGGTCCAAGTGCTTCCACAGTGGTTACTACTCAGGGCGCACTGACTCCCAACTTCTACCAAAGGTTTTTTTGAGGGGCAGGGATCACAGTAGGGACCTATGTACATGACCCAGAAAGCCCTAATGCTGAAATCCCATGGTTGCTAGGATACCAGGATAAACTGCACAGGCACACGTGCCCAGGAAGTAAGGGGCGCTATTAGGTTTAAGGGATACGCAAAAACAGATTAAATGCTTTTTAAACAAATTAAAAATAGGAAAAACTTGGGGATTGGTGCGAGATAAAAAAAAAAATATTTAATTTAAAAGGGGGGGGGGAAGGGAACTTTTTTTTTATTTTACAAAATAAAATTATAACCATGCAAACATCTAAACAGTGAAAATTGTATTTCTCTGAGTTACTAGGGAAATTATGAAAAGCAGGGATGAAAGTGGGTCTGCAGCAAAACCTGCGAAATCAAGCGGATTATTTCACTGATGGCGAATGTCCACGAAAGCGTGGATTCCCCCCCCCCCCCTCCATAGGATAAGCACTGTTAGGGAATGGTTGAAAGATGCCGGAGGTAAGGTTTCAACTATCCTTGTTGTGGCTATATTATCACCCATACCTAATTGTTTCTTGCCTGGATGTTATGTTCTAGCAACAACTAATGTCATAAGAACGGGATTCAAACTAACTAATTGTTGTCATATACATCCTCATTCCGTGACAATTTTTTTCGATGTTAATCGGTAAATATAAAAAATCGCGGAAATCCGCGAAATCGCAGAGATTTTTCATTCCTGGAAAAGGTATTTTTGCTTTCCGAACCTAAATGAAAAATCTAGTTGATAATTTAGAGAGAGAGAAATGTCCTAAAACTTGAAGGCCCTTGAAGACCAGCCTGCTGATAATTGTCCCAGACGGGATGGCCGAAAGAGTTGAGCGTCTGTCTCCCGTTTCTGTAGATCGTGGGATTCGAACCCACAGTTTCGAACCCTGGTGGAGTCAAGCAAAGGACTTACAAAATATTATACTTGCCACTCCCTTGCCAGGCGCTCGGCATTATTAGGATACGGCAAGGACTGGCTGGTTCGGTGTCAGGATAATGTGAATGAGTGGGATATCAGGTCATGGTTCTAGCCAACTGGTCTCCCAGTGGGGCAGCACTATAAAGTCGCCATGAGTGGGCAGTCACAAGTCGCTACCCGTCCTGATATGACCTTAGAAGTTGCCAGGACGTAAAACAATTCTGAAAAGTGTATTTGTATTTGGTTAGTTTGAGGTCTTGGCGCCAGCTCACAGCGTCTGACTGAACCACGTGACCACCGGGCGGGATGGCCGACTGCGTAGAGCACCCACTCCCCATGCGGGAGCTCGATGGATCAAAACCCAACCGAGTCAAACCAAACCAAGTCACATGGGATCCTAAATGGGCCAGCACTATAAAGCCACAAGCAGCGCGCACCCGTGTCCGTCCTGATGTGTCCCGTATATGTTGCTGGGACGCAAACCCGCATTAAACAAAGAAGCCTACCGTGACCACAACGAGGCTCGTGTGACGTAACACAGGTAAAAGGACACTCACCTGGAATAAATCACAAAGGTCAAGGTTAAGGTTAAGGTCAAACAGACAGGAATGAATAGCAGATACCAGTGGATTTTTTTTAAAGCGGTTAAATCACAATGGAAATTAGACGAGTTGATTCGAACAAGTGGCATACACAGCTCAATTTAAATAAATTATTATTTAACCATTCAATATGGCACAGTGGGTTTTGTGGGCATCCCTCCTTAGGGGTCATCTTCTAGATAAAAGATTCACCCCCCCCCGTCCCCCAGAGTAGGAGGGCATGACAACACTGGCTAAATCCGAGCAAAAGTGGCTTCATGAAACGAGTGGTTGAATTAACAACGACAATAACAAATTAGGGTGAATGAAATTTTGTGACGAAGACTTACGGGTGAATGACACTGAAATAATTTAAGAAACACTACTATGAAGTCAGCCGGAGTGTCCAATCACAACCGGGACCCCCTCATGATATACCCTGGAATGTTGCTAGGATGTAAAACCCCAATAGACCAGGCAATCTATTCCCACAAAAAGGGAGTCCGACACGCCTACATCTTACCGGGGAGACCAGACATGATGGCCGAATCAGTTGAGCGTCCGTCTCCCGTTTTGGTAGATCGTGGGATTCGAACCCTTGAGTTCGAACCCTGTTCAAGTCAAACCAATGACTTAAAAATGTATAATTGCCGATTCCTAGCCAGGCGCTCGGCATTGTTAGGATAGGGCGAGGACTGGTGAGCTCAGTGACAGGATAATGTGACTGAGTGGGATATCAGGTCATGGTGCTGGCAGCCTGATTTCCCAGTGGGGCAGCACTATAATTTATAGTATAAAGTCGCCATGAGTGTGCACTGTCAAAAGTCGGTACCGATCAGGATATAACCTTAGATGTTGCCAGGATGTAAAACTCCAACAACCAACCAATCTCTCAGGTAAACCACCTTACCCTTACAGCAGAAAGTGGTGCCGATTCATGGCGGGTGTTAAAATCTAATAAACTGTCTTAAATTGCATTTTTCTCAACTGAAAGTTCAGACACATAAATCATACGTGGTTCTGGTCGTGGACGGGCAAGGATTCCAGCTGTGTTGGGACCACTGCTAGGTTCTGTCACACCACAAGCGTGTGGGTTCAATCTCAAAGCCATATACTTGATACAATTATTAAAAATTAAAATTTAATTGTATTCTTCAAAATATATTGCTAAAAAAGGAAATTAATTTAATTATTTCTAATGCACTATATATATTACATATTGTCCCACGTCCTGATATGACCATATATGTTGCTAGGACGTAAAACAACAACATATTTCCCACATAATACACGATACGTATTCAATGGTAATATTGTAAAAGTCATTGACTTTTCGAACTCCTGACATTCCGCATGGTACGTCGTGCCTGCTGTCCTCCGCCTCCCAATAGTCCTTCCCACCAACATCGGGGTTCCTCATTCCTCACACCAAACACGTAAATATATTTCTATACTACAGAACAAACCAATAGTCAAGACATCTTTACTTACTAACACAAACATAGCCCAACTAACATCTTAATCGTACTGCATAAAAAACATCACAATGAATAAAAGAGTATTTGATCACACTGAACAAAGACTAAATAACGGTACTAGTATCTACCTGAATTGGAAATCCTAAACCACCAATAAAACCTTTTATGTAAATGTAAACGTAAAATGATTTGTTTGTTTGTTGTTGTTTTACATCCTAGTAACATCTAAGGTCATATCAGGACGGACGTAAAATGATTTAATGTACCTCGTACTCATTATTTACTGCATCGTGTACACGTTAATTTCAGACTCTACTTCACATTTCAACACACTATATAAACCATGTTAACAAAAATGATTGTGTAAATACCAAGATACCTGTAACACTTACTTACGCCTGGAAGACCAGTGTTTTGTCACTGACAAAAGATTTACATGAATAAAATTCATTTACACCACTCAAAAAGTCTGCGTCTGGTCCCGGATATGAGATGAACTTCATGAAGATTTAGAGACAAACAGTCATTGAGTCAGGCATGGTGAGCCACACATACCGGGTATGCAGTGCTTGAACTTTGACATGGGGAGCTATACACCTTATTGAAGCAAACACCTGTAAAGGCCCTGTCACACTACGACGTATTGCATTAGTGTGTGCCCAACGTACAACAGTTTGCCAGTACATCGGCATTCATCAAACTTTCCAGGGGTGGGGGATAAAAATGAGCGTACACACAACGTACATAACGTATGAAGAACGTATCTCTGACCTATCGCATATGCTCACGGTACACTGACCAACGTTACATATGTTACTTCATCGCTAGAAGTATGGCATATACGTTAAGTACACTGGAGATACGGCAGGCATACGTTCAAAGTACGTTAGGAGTACGTTATGCATCCATTGGCTGTATGCGGACTGCACTGATGAACGTACGGCTAACGTGTTCCAACCTATCCTGACCTACCTCATACATGTGCATAACGTACACCGATGTATGCCCAGTGTATGAGAAACGTATGAGCCTACGCCGGCATAGGTTGAACATTTTGAACATGCACAACAAATATTTTGCGGCTCAACCTACGCTGACCTATGACGTCGTATGCCGAGCGTATTCAACGTATGCCCAACCTATGCATAACCTATGATGTCGTATGCCGACGTGTTGGCCGAAAATCACATACATCGGCATACGCTAACGCCATACGCCATAGTGTGACAGCCCCTTAAACGAGCCTTGTACGGCAACTAAACTATGTCGCAGCATTTCGCAAACCATGTGACATCTATACATTAAAACTGCACAGTCAGCTCGAAGAACGATATTTTCAAAACCACTACACTGACCTACATTTGATGCTACATATCAAACTTAGATACCCGTGCACTTATTAATGCTGCATAGTCTGATGAAAACATCAAATTTTCAAAACCAAAACAATTATCAACGTTTGATTCTACATAATTATCTAACTTAGATACCGGTGCACTTATTAAACGCTTGTCGCCACATAGAAGGGAATATTGAGGCAATTTAATAGAACATGTTACTGATGAAGCCTATGGTGTCAATAGTTTTGGCGTGCTTGCCCAAATTAACTTTGCATGGTTGCACTTCAAATATCTCACAAGTTAGCCATTTAAAATAAAATTTAATTCAAACTAAACTAAGGTAGATGTATAGTGATCAACCTGATATATTTATCTAAAAAATTACAGAAACTCAAAACCATCGGACTCCATAACTTTAACCACTTATTGCGGCATCGAATGAATATTACGTATGTATTCCAGTTTGGCGCTCGCGTGCTTCACTCAAAAATGGAAAAATAACACCAATGTCCAGAATTTCGGAGTGCACAACAAAAAGTAATTTGGCACATTTTCATTTAAAAAATCTGCCACATTACCCTTTTAACAGAAGTTACTTCGAACTAAAGTCATGTTGATTATATGAATCAACCTAATGTATTAATCTTTTATTAAAAAAAACAAATTTAAAATTTAAAAAAATAAATAATAATAATAATAATAATAATAATAATAATAATAATAATAATAATAATGTGGTAGCAACTCAAAACCATCAGATGATGCAACTTTAAGAAATCACCGAGTTGGCAAACCGGTCGGGTTGACCGAGTCGGTAGTGCGTCCACATCCCATGCGGGAGATGGTTGGATCAATCCTCGACTGAGTCAATCCACGGCTAGCCTGGTGCGTGGCATTACTGGATAAGGCAAAGATTGGTTGGCTTAGTGAAGTTAGTCCCAGGATGAAGTGACTCAGTGGGATATCGAATCATGATGCCGGCAGTCTGGTATCCCAGTAGGGCAGCACTATAAAGCCGCCACTAGTGTGCATTTAAACAAAAAATGAAATTGAAATAATACAAATCGCAAATTACCAAAAATCGCAAAAATCCGTGAAATCGGAGAGATCTTTCAATCTGATTTTCACTCCACAATCCTCGAGCCATCAATCAACATTAGAATAAGTATGTTGTTTGCTTTTTGGGGAGTTTTCATTCGCATTGGTGCGCTGAATGCTGCAAATCTGCAGCACTGTATGGGCACCGCTGAAAGCGGTCCCATGTGGTCGGGAGTTGGCTTCCAATGGGTAGTGGTCAGAGAAACTGGGGGGGGGGGAGCAGGGGGGTAGGAAGGAAAAAGGCAGCCTAAAGCTAGGATTCCTTACACGCGGTATGCGGTATGCGAATGCGAATCGCCCAAAAAATCGAATGCCTTGAAGTCAATGGGCTGCAACCCTTACATGCGGTATGCGAATGCGAATGCGAATGCGACAACTCGATCGGTCCCTGTAGCGATCGGTCCGGCATGCGGTATGTGGCACGCAGGGTGTGAATAGAAACCTGAGTCTGTTGTGTCCATTAGTTTAACACTAGGAGAGGCGACTGAGCATTATGGAACAGTCTCACAGAGGGGTGCTAATTGGAAACACATGGTGAGCTGGGCACCAGGGAGACATATGGTTAGGGGAAAGCTAAAAATGCTACCATATGGACAGAAATATGAATACTTATCTATAATTTGGTTATAATAAAGGTAGGAACCCCCATGTGACCTACGAAAAAGTACATAGATATAAACCCAATATTTGGTCATATACAGTGCAGTAAGGAGTATACTTGTTTATTTTTATTTTTTAAATATAGCCAGTCGTGTGCCGCATGCCGCATACCACGTAGAAGGAATCTTCCCATTCGCATGCCGCATGCCGCATACCGCGTAGAAGGAATCTCAGCTTTAAGCTGAGATTCCTTCGACGCGGTATGCGGTATACGGTATACGGTATGCGAATGGGAAGATTCCTTCTACGCGGTATGCGGCCTGTGGCATGCAGCACACGACTGGCTATATATAAAAAATAAAAATAAACAAGTATACTCCATACTGCACAGTACATGGCCTAATATGGCATGTATATCTATGTAACTCTTGGTACTTCACATGTAGGTTCTTAGCTTTATAATTACCAAATTATAGATAAGTATTCATATTTTTGTGGCTCTGGTAGCATTTTTACCAACCCGAACCCCCACCACCACCACTACTGCACTTGGTGTAGATACAGGGCTAAAGACTATCAGTCGCCTCCTCCAGCCTTATATCAATGGACAAATGCGACTGATGCTTTTCTATTCACACCACCCTGTCCCGGCTGTCCGTAATTATCAGTCGCCTCCTCCAGCCTTATATCAATGGACAAATGCGACTGATGCTTTTCTATTCACACCACCCTGTCCCGGCTGTCCGTAATTATCAGTCGCCTCCTCCAGCCTTATATCAATGGACAAATGCGACTGATGCTAATCTATTCGCACCCCCGTGTCGCATGCCGCATGCCGGACCGATCGCTACAGGGACCGATCGAGTTGTCGCATTCGCATTCGCATTCGCATTCACATTCGCATACCGTATGTAAGGGTTGCAGCCCATTGACTTCAAGGCGTTTCGATTTTTTGCCAGATTCGCATTCGCATTCGCATTCGCAGATCGCATACCGCGTGTAAGGAATCTCAGCTTTAGGGGTCATCCAACGTTTTCAACATTGTCACGGTCATACAAAGCAGACGACACCGGTTAGTCATGCCCGACATTTATAGTTTAATCAAATGTTTGATGTTACATGTATTACTATTTCATTTCTAAGTTTTTAGACTTTAAAGCTGCATAGACCGATGAAACCATCAAATTTTCAAAACGAAAATAACTATCTAGATTTTATTCTACATATTTAATTTATATACTGGTGCACTTATTAAGCATTTGTCGCCACATATAAGGGGACACTGAGGCAATGTAATCTAATTTGACATATTTTCAGGGATGAAAGTGGTCTCCGGCAAAAAAACGCGTAAATCTATGATGAGGTTATCTGTAAATAACGTTATCCTAGTGATTATTATTATTATTAATATTATTATTATTAAAAGAATTCACAGTGAACAAAAATATATACTACTAATTTTCGCCCTGAATACGGCCCTTGTTGTCGACAAAGCATTAAAACTGTTTCCCATCTTGTAATTATAATAGTAATAATTACTAGGATAATGTACTATTATTTAAAGAAAGATGCCACTAGGCATGACTAGCATTCCGCCGTCATATCACCGTGATATGACATTCTTGTCGATACGCGAATTTCCACGAAAACACTGATCTTCTCCCATAGGCTTAGCACTGTCAGAGAATCGCGGAAAATTCCCGGAAGTCAGGTTTGATCAAGTACTCTCCAAGCACTATCCTAGCTCCATTCCACCGATTAATCAGTACAGGCTATCATTGGAGAGTGTCGCTGTCCTTGTTGTGACTGTATTATCGCCCATGCTGCCAATCCCACTTTCACCTTTGCACTCACTACTTGCTTTGCTGTTTGTTTGGGTTTCATGTCCTAGCAATATCTAAGGTCACATAAGAGCTGGATTCAAACTGACTAATTACTGTTATATTAAATATCCTTGACATTTTGTGAAAAAGAAATCCAGGAAATCGTGGACATCTTCCATCCCTGCATGTTTACACCTCAAATATCTAAAAAAGTTAGCCATTTAAAATAAAAATTACTTCAAACAAGAGCAAGGTAGATTATAGCGATCAATCTAATACAGTTATCTCAGAAACTCAAGACCATCAGACTATGCAACTGTAAGTCTTGGCATAGATAATATTGCCATTTCAGTTGACATGTAGCCTACTAGCTGCTGATGACAATATCAGACTACATATATTGTAAATAACTATATTGTCACATGGTCGGAAGACCAGTGCCACAGTGCTGGCTGGTTGGTTGTTAGAGTTTTACGTCCTGGCAACATCTAAGATCATATCAAGACGGGTAGCGACTTGTGACAATGTGCACTCATGAGGACTTCATAGTGCTGCCTCACTGGCAGACCAGGCTGCCAACACCATAACCTGATATCCCACTCAGTCACATTATCCTGACACTGAGGCAAACCAGTCCTTGCCCTACCCTAATAATGCCGAGCGCCTGGCTAGAAAGTGACAACTGACAAGTATCAATGCTTAAGTCATTGGTTTGACTTGACCAGGGTTCGAACCCATGGATTCAAATCCCACGATCTACCAAAGCAAGAGACGGATGCTCAACACACTTGGTCATCCCGTCTGGTCTCAACAAATAACACGGAGTAGTCAAGTTGTGTGATAAATGGGGTCAAACATATGGTCATTCTGACGTATTTCTTTGGAGGAATCGGGCTACCATCGCATAGGCTACTCTTTCTGATAAGCAACAAGGGGTCTTTTATACATGCACTTTCCCACAGACAGGGCAGCACATACCACAGCCTTTGATGAACCAGTTGTGGACCACTGGTTGGAACAGAAAATAGCCCAAACTGCAAATGGGTCCATTGAGCAGGATCGATAGGGTGACCCACACCTTCAGAGGTGGACACTCTACCGCCTGAACTACGCCCCCCCCCCCCACCCCACAGGTTGTTAATTTACCATGGTAATAAGCTGGTCGACACAAATACAGGTAACATTCCTGTCTGTGTATTTGTCTATCAATACAGTAGTACCTGTCTTCAGCGACCCCTGTGATGGGCGGACCTCTGTCATGTGTGGCCAATGTTTCAATGTGTGCACTATTACCGTCTCATTTGACTGTACCTCCAATGACAGGACACCTGCTGTGTCAGGACAACATTGCTCTGGATAACAGAGTTGTCTGTTGACGACAGGTACTACCTTAAGCCATGTTCACACGGGCAAAATGTAAAGCGATTTAGACAAGGCGAATCATATGAATCGATTTAGTTTGAAAGTGTTTCGCGTTCACACAGGCAGTGCTTTGAGTCGGTTTAAGGCGGAAGTGGATATCTGCGCATGAGCAAGTCCAGACTAACCAGCGCCAGTTTGGGTTCATCGACGTCGGCACTAGAGAGTGTGGGTTCGACCTAGATATGTATGGACTGAATCGTATTGGTTTGGAACGGTCAAAACTTCTGCTGGGCAGTGAAACCCTAAAAATAAATGATGAACAAAATATCTGTGCACAGTTAGCGGTTTCATAGACCAAATTATATTATATAGTGTGACGTCCTTAATCCGCCTCAAGTAAGTCGGTTGCGTTCACACAGGCAAAATAAATCGATTCACAGAAATCGACTCACGTACACTACCTCGACAAGTGGTTTACAGTATCGGGATCACACGAATCGATTCAGCCCTAATCCGACTCAGCCGCGCGTTCACACGCGAAATGTAACCCGAACTATACAAGTCGCTTTCTATGAATCGATTTACATCGCCCGTGTGAACACGGCTATAGATAGACGGGATGGCCGAACGAGTCGAGCGCCCGTTTTGGTAGATCGTGGGATTGGTCGAGTCAAACCAATGACTTACAAATGTCCAAGTTGATGCCAGGACGTAAAGCTCCGACACCCAATCAAAGACTTTAGACACAAAAGGAACGTCTTCAGATAAAAGAGGGGGAGGTGGGTGGAAAATAGGTTTTTGTTGCCTACAACTACAAGTTTGATTGAACGGTTTTCCGTGAATCGTACCACATCCGTGCAGTGTCCCGGGGTGAGGACTGCGGTGGGCGGAGTGGGCGGGGTGGGCGGGGTGGGCGGAGATGACCTACTTCCGTGACTACCCGAATGTTGGAGTGCCAATCAAACGGGGCGCGCCACATAAAGGTCCCACCTGGGTGTGAGTGTGCCTGTGTGCCTGTGCGTGTACCTGTGTGTGTGCCTGTGCGTGGGTGTGTGTGTGTGCGTGCCTGTACCTCTCTTACCGACCGCCTCCATAGATCGACCACTCCACTATATTAATCGCTTTAGTTTAGTTGGGTCCCAACAATACCATTGTAAGTCTACTATTGTAACCATAGTCCAACTCCCTAACCCTCCTATCTCCGTAAATGGACCACTTAAAGTCGGTCCCAAGATGTGTCGATTTAGAGAGGTTTGACTTTAAAGTGAAACCTACCTAAATCGATCGACCATGGGATCGACTTTATATCCCTGTCACACTACGATGTAACATGGTAGCGTAAGACAACGTAGGTGAAATTTGCCCATTAAGTCGAGATATGTTACTTGTGCGTTAAGTCTACGTCGAGATACAGTGACATACGACAAGGTTGTGGACATAACGAAAACTTTCGATGTAGCTCAATGAAAGGCCGTTATGTTGGGTTACGTTGCACTCATGGTAGGCTTACATTGAGATACGTTAGACTTCATTAGAGCTACGGCGGTTTATGTTGAGATACGTTGACTTACGGTAGATTGACGGAGAGCCTGGAGGAATGTGCAGCCCGCGCGCTGACAACTTGGTGTTAATGTATCTCGACGTAGGCCTAACGTGTCTCTGATGTGTGTCTAACATTAGTCTAACGTAAGTCCAACATGTCTTGACGTATTCGACTTAGTTGATGAACAGCTGGCGCACACGTAACATATGTAAAGTGCACCAACGTTCTTCGAACTTAAGCAAACGTGCTGTGAACTTGGTGCGAACATTTGCCTATGAAGGCATCCGTAATGCTCACATCAAGCACTCGCTGTCCTTACGCTGAGCATGCTGGACTGTCGTTAGACTGACGCTGCTCACTCACGGGTCTGATGTCGACTCACACTACAAATTACATCAGAGTCACATGTAGCCATGTTAGGGCGGGCATAATTACATGAGTCCTACGCTAAGCCAATGCTAGGGTTTCGCTAGGCTGACGCCACACACGCTGGAGACTCGTTAGCCTTACTTTGGGCCATATTTTCTTCTTTACGTTCTAACTCGTTGACACATGTTACACCAACGTTTCCCCTACGTCCACTACGTTGCACTGACGTCCAATTTGGCCCTGAAACGCCAAGAATTTCTACGTATCTTGGCGTAAAAAAAAGTGATTTGTATGTTGCCCACTCGCTGGCCTGTTACATCGTAGTGCGACAGGGGTATTAAATGGTCCATTTCGGGAGGTTGTCGGTTTATGGATTTTTTTTTATTATCGTTACAATGGTATTGTATGGGCGATCATTTGGGACCCAAATAAAGCGGTCGATATAGGGGAGTGAACTTTGTCGTTCTTACATGTATAATTTAACAAATTTAACACTGACGTGGTGGCGCCCCCTAGCGTGTGGCGCCCCTGGCGACTGCCCGAGTTGCGGGTACCTTCAGTTGGCCCTGTTAAGGTGTGCTGTTGATGTAACTGCCCCCTTAATCCCTCGTGCAAATAGCCGCTAGGCGGCGCTAACCACGTGGCACCTGCTATTCTGGGCAGCAATTCACAAGGCTATTTATAGCTCACCCCCTGTTAATCAATGGAGTTAGAGAAA